>JABSTQ010001597.1:0-44314 GCA_013358835.2 Ixodes persulcatus | reverse complement strand
TACGCACGCGTACGGTTACTTTACGAGGTGCGAATGTGCCCTATGCGTGGTGCTGTCCGACTTCAAGCCGGGAGTGCATGTATTGAAGGGAAATCGGCAGCAAACTTCCGAGTCCCGATACACAGTCTACCAGCTGCATAATTACGCATGCTTCTTGGGCTGCATAGTTTGTGGAAGTGCCGGATGATCGACAGAAATGCCGAACAGCCCCGTACCACCAGATCGCTTTTCATTGAAGAGGTAGCGAAAGTGCGGAGTGTGTACGAGGCCCGCCCACCGGTGCCAGATTGGTTTAGCCTCTTTGACGCGTGCTTAAACCTACCGCACTTTTAGATTGTGTAAATATGTAAATATCGCTGTTTATGCGTTGGGTGAATGGTAAATTCTAGCCAATGTAACCTTTTACTTTGTACAGAACTACTAAAGATGTGTGTTTGTCGCCCCACGTGATTCACGTGCGCGTGTGTGAGATTCTGGTGACTGGTGGCCTGTGCCTGTGCTCCATTGGTTAGCGTGTGTGGGTGGGACTCTACGTGCCGTGTTGTGTTAGGTGGACTGTGACTTTTGGACCTTTTGTGTTGTTTGTGTGTGTACTGTTGGACTTGGCTGAATAGCTATTAGTGAATTTCCATTTATTAAAGAAAAAAAAAAAAAAAATCCTTCAATAGCTCAGTGGAAAGACGTCCGGTTCGCACGCAGAGGGCACGGGTTCGATTCCTGGTGTGGGTGTGTACCTTTCATTTTTTATTTTATTTTTTGTCAAGCATTCTGCGATGTTTACATTTCTTTTTTTACAATTATCACAGGAAAAAAAAAATTGTTGTGGACGGTACGTCGCTGAATTAAAACGGTATGGATTCCATTTTTGACACCTGCGAACTCAGTGTATATCACTTTCCACAAAATGCAAGGAGCATATGAATCGGGTAGCGTCCGCTTTCCGAGCTTCGCGTAATGGTTCTACAGGAATTGCAGCCAGCCATTGATTCCGACGCGTTGATCTTTCGGAAACTTGTGCACTCTCGTCACTTTCAGATGCAGGACATGTGAGGCAACTCTTCACGCAGCACCTTGGAGTTGGGAGTATTCTTTTCGGAGCTGATCACGGGAATTCACCACGGCACTCGGGCACTCACTACTAATTGCCAACACTTAAATGTACAAAACAACTCATCTTGAAGTACAAAACAGCGAGCGGAACAAACATAACTGCAAAGGAATACCACGGCGAACGGACGCATTTCGTCTGCTACGTGCGGAAAGAGGAGAAAAAAAAAAAAAAAAAACGCACGGTCGGGTGTTGCCACGTGACTTCTGCCACTCCCGCTATCCTCTCCACTTCTCCGTTTCGGTTTCGGTTTCGCGCAGTTGCGTTTTTTGGCTTTATTAAAAAAATACGTGACTCTGTAGCAAAATATTAATTGGGTAGTCTTCCGACACCATAATGAATCGCCTGACGAAAAAGGAAAAAAAAAATTTGGGGGGGTGTCAGTGTCCCTTTAAACATGATTGATCATTGCGTCCGATCACTGAATACAATATGTAAGAAAATTGCTCGAAATTCAAGGTACCGTTTAATTAACTTTTGGGAAGAAACCCTGCCATAGAACAAAAGAGCTTGATATCTTTAAGAAATAAGCTTAATGAACTTTTTTTTTTTTTGCATTCTCATTTTCTCGCAATACATCGCATTCCAAGATAAACATAGGCAAGTCATGACAGAACTTCCTGTGGCCGAGATAACTTCCGGTTGATCAGCTTATTAACCTCCCCCCCCCCCCTTTCACTACTAACGTTGGTGTGAATCCACGTGTGCTTAACGCAAGTCGCAGAAAATGCACGACATCTTTGGTGAGTGCTGTAGGCAAAAGAGAGAGGGCCACCACTAGCAAGCCATTGTCGAACTTGGCGGCACACAGTTCACAAGCTTCGTCTGACGTACCAAAGACATAGTTGGGTACAGCAACAGACCCGTACGCATGTAGATGGGCACTGCCGCCGCTCTGTTGTGCTCTCTACTGGCGCTGCTGCCAGAGTGTTGAACCAAAAACCGGAACTGGACCGTTATTTTTTTCCAGACCGGAACTGAACCGAACCAAAATCCTCGCCACCATCTTGAAACTGAACCAGAGAAAGATGTAACGGTAACCAGTTCAAAAAGGTTCAAGGTAGTTTTTTGTTTGTTTGCTTTGTTAGTATCACGAAATATTCGAGAATAAAAAATGGCAGCTGTATTTCTATACATTCATCCAATCCTCATATGCAGAATTGCAATGTATGGGAAAATGTGGATTTCCGTGGTGGTTTTGTATTGGCAAATAATTATTCATGTATCACGTGCTCACATGACTTAATGGTGCCAAGTAATGTCGCGTCACGTGATCCAGTGACATCACGCACTAGATTTGACGTCACGTGATATCTCGACTTCGCACCGTGAGTCACGTGGCGCCGTGACGTACTCGATTGTCATGGGCCCGAGTCGAGTGTTCGGGTTCATGACAATCAGCATCGTCAAACATTCGGGTAATGGCTCGTGTCCAATCGCTGACGAGAATAGCCGAGCTCTAACAACGTCTGAAGCTCAGCCCACGCTTGTACTTTGCTAATCCCAGCGCATGACTACGATGAACACTGACAGCAGCGTCAGATCACGTGGCTGCTTGTTCTAATTCCGAGTTGATGAGGGGAAAGCGCTTTTTTTTTTTTCCCTTTATTTTTGCTGCGTTTGCCATTGCGGGGAGAAAAAAAGTAATGGGTGTTTTTGCAAGTTATAAACGTGAGGGGATTAGTTCTTTAGCGGCATTTATTGAAAGCACTAAAAATGTTGAATGACTCATTTTACGTGTGCTAATCACTGAGGCATTCGAACCTGTTCTCGTTGTTGCTGAGGTGGCCCCAAAAAGTTGTCCCTGAAAATAGAAACATTGAAAGGGCTAAATGTGTCGTATGAATCCGACGTTAGATAGAACTACAAGTGCGTGCGAAAAGAATACCTGAAAAAAAAAAAAAGAAGATTTTAGGGACAGCCGAACGTTGGCAGCCGCTCTAAGTCTCACAGGAGTGTCGTTTTCAAGTTATTCCCAAAACTTTGACCACCTCCGTATTTTGTTTATAAACTTCACATTTTTTTGTGCGCAAACTAAAAGCAATGGACGATTACAGTTAACAAGGGGCACAAACATAATTGTCTAATTAACACCCCCCCCCCCAAAAAAAAAAAAAAGAAAGAAAGAAAGAAGTTTTTTAGAAACAAAAATGAAAATTGCCTAGAGGAGCAAGGGAAACAAACAAAGGGGGAGGGGGTGGGGTGGGAGGGGTGTAGCGTTGTTTTGTAATGGTTCCTCTGCCTCGCACCTTCGGCACAAACCAAGAAGCGTGAACCCTTAAAATTTTTTTCGCAAAAAACAATCTTCAGAAAGCGCGTTTCGTGGTGCCAGACGCTCGTGCCGTTGCCCACGACGCTGTATTAAGCAAAGATTATTTGTGTATCTGAAACATAGGACTTGCACTCAGCACGAACCTTGTGCAGCGCGCATTTTTGCACCACCAGATTTGATTTTCTCGGCAATAGCATCGCAATGACCACCAGCTAGCATATGGTGCGATGACGTCACGTGCAAAGCATGTTAAGCAGCCAAGTTTCTTGGTTAAGTTTCTTGGTGAAATGCGATGCTCGCAAACCTAGCAAAATTAGATGTCCAAATTGGAAAGTTGTGCTGTACATACAGTCTCACAATGATATGCGGCAGGCTAATAAAATGTTAGACCGGATGACCGATAAAGCAGAATCGTAGAGGAAGGGCCCAAAAGAAGTACACGTAAAACCGAACATAACATTAGCCTCCTGAGGCACTATTTCGCGAAGGTTCATGTTCATGCAAGCGTATGCCCAAATAGCATTTATATTAGGATTGCAAATATCTTCGTCTGTCATTCGCGCTATTTATGGGGAATTAGGAATATAATTGAGTATCCATGTATTTCGATTTTTTTTCAGTAATGCATCGTGTGTCGGATTCCTTTGGAGTACACCATTCAATATCCCCCCCCCCCCCCTTTTTTTTCTGTACACTTCGTGTGTTCGCCTGCAGATCTATCATGTGAGTACAATGTCCTCGGCATGCATACCTCGCGACCCTGGGTTTCACACTGCCAAACAGCGAACAAAAAATCACACTGGTGTTAGTGCGGACACCGCACTAACACCAGCGCGCATCGCATCTTGGAGCCAACGAAAAAGATCCGGAACTTGCTCCAAGTGCAACATGGGCGTCAATGCAGACATTTTTCACTTGGTGTGGGAGTGTCCAGAGTACAAAGACATAAGGGCAAAACATCGACCAATTGACATCGCATCTATGGAGGGGTGGACACATCCACCAGGCTCTGAGAGTGACAGACGAAGGGTCTTGAAAGGTCTCCTGGATTTTCACTTTGAGGCCATGCTGGACATGTTCATTTAGATTTAGTAACCTTTCCTTAGTGTCAGCGTCCAGATCTTGATATCACCGGCGCACTTCCTCATACCCCTTTCCCTCTTTTCTTCCTTTTTTTTTCTTTTACTTTTCTTCTATGGCATTAAACGTTTTCTGACTGACTGACTGACGGCTCGACAGCTGGCATGCTTTCGAGTATCGCCCTCCCGTGTTGGTCTCAAGTGGTTATGTGAATTCATGCTGTGAAATTTACTAATGCTATATATATTTAGTTGCTGACTGAATATTTGACAATAAAAGTAAAGGGCCGATCACCTCAACGATATCCATCATAAGTAAATGCACTTCCAAATTATCTGAAAGATGCTCTGCATATTGTTTGAGGCTTTTTTTTTTTTCCTCGATAGGCACTTGTATCAGGGATTTGAGAAAGCCTTAAACATTTTTTTTTATTCTAAGTTGATTTAAATAGATTTGTGTGCCTAATACATAAATTAAGTTTCAGATATAGAAGTCTGTTATTGTCCCTTTGATGTGATAAACAGCAATTCTGTGTGTCTGTAAGCTGGACAAAAACAAAGTACACAGGGGCGCGTGGAGAAAATATGACGACTACGCACGGAGACCGTCAAAAAAGGTGGTTCAAACCGGTTCGAACCGTTATTTTTGCTCCCCAGAACTGAACCGGAACTGAACCGAAAGCCGTGAACACGAACCGAACTGATAAAAATTTCGGTTTGACACTTTGGTGAGTAGCTGTACGGATCCAGGTGATGAGCATGACCAAGGCACCCGTGAAAAACACAAGTGAACTTTGACGAAAAAAACCATTCCGCCCGGAAAAAAACAAAACCAAAACAAAACAAAAGGCAGACGACGGACGAAAGCGGACGATTTCTGAAGTATCCCCTTTGGATACCAGGCACCATGGCATCCAGTTCAGCCAACACCTTTTGAAACTAAAGCTTGCACGCTTCGTTTTGTTATGTCAGCTACGTCACTGCGTCAAACGAGGAGAGCCAGCAGAGGGTTTTCACCGCCGAGCATGTGCGGTGATGCTGACGAAACACCCCGGATGTCCCGGGGAAACTTTTTTGTTTTTATTTTTGAATGCTGCGTCATCTCCGTTGCGTTGGGTCTGAGCGTCAAATACGGAATTATGTTAGGTTGTACCATAGGCTATGGTTGTACTTGTGCCGACTAAATTTAATAAAAAAATAATGCAAAAAGAAGATAACGCGACGTGACGACGCAATTTTTAGACAGCAGGCGGTTCGCAAGCGAAGAAAAGCCAGAAAGGTGCGCAATCGGGCAACGTAGAAAGCCGTTGGAAATGCAGAGACAAGACGCCTGCGTATTCACTGCCTCCGTCGGTGACCACAATCTCGTGTTTTTGTGTGTGCGAATGTGAGGATCAATGCTTTATGTGTTGTGTGCCGTGGTGTCGGGGAAATTATGCCGGAGAATTGAAGGTTCACATATTCTCCTTTCCAGCCGAGGAGCAACGGCGTATTCAATGAACTAAGGCAATTCCGGAGAAAGTAGTTCAAGTTGCGAGCTCTCCAAAGGTATGTTGGTTTGTCAGATTTTTGATTTTATCCTTGCACTCTCGTACTTCCGAACTGTCAATGTGCTCAGAAGGATGATAGTATAGTAAAAAACTCCGCTATTTGTTTTTGTATTCTCAAGGAGATAGTAGTTATTGTTTGAACGAGTTACCACTTCTGGAGTGTTTTAAGATATTTTGTTCGTTATAGCATCCGAGTCACATGCGCAGGGTATTTTGCGTTGTATTCTAGCTTTTCCATTTGACATCGCCGGCTATGATTTAGCAGCGCTGTCGTCCAAGACTCCTATTCTGACCTACGTAGCTGGATACTTCGCCTCAGTGACTGGGAAAACATTGAAGTCCGAGTACCGCAGAGAACATTTGGTTTTGGAGAAGACACTTCCTTACGATGAATGCAGAGGTTCATTATATTACAGATGCTTTAAATTGAGGGGGACTGCATCTTTCAACACTACTGGTCGTCAGTGTGGTAATGCATGCTGAAGTTGTTGTGAACGAACTTATGTTGTCCCAGCACATCGCTCAGTTCTTGCGGTTACGTGATCAACAGAAAGCTGTCAGAGACCTGACACTAGCTGCGCTGCGAGACTTCGAAGAGTTGGACACTTGTGCAAGGGAGTCGACAGACATTCTTCTCAACAATTTCTAACAAATAGAAAAATTATGTCTTGGGCAGGATGCAAGGTCTGCTCCAGCCGAAAAGCAACTGTCCCCCTACCGAAAAACCCAGTTTAACTTTTCGCTACCTCGATTACGGAACTGGAAATCTTTCTGGATTTTATGTGGATTTAAGGTTTCCAAAAACAATTCCACTTAAATTTCCAGTTCCATAATTCAGATAGTGAAAAGTTATACTGAGATTTACGGCAAGGCTGTGTTCCCAAAAGAGTTGGCGTTGTTTTAAAATAGTGTGTAAGAATCAGGGCATCTCTGTAGACCGACATATTAAAACCTGAAACGGAAGCAAAAAGGAAGTTGTCTCATGAGACAAACTATACATTTTGTCACGTTCATTTATTACATGATGGTCTTCTGACACGTAGTCAATCAGTCACATTTTGTGTCGCATTCGCTTGTTTCACTCTATTAAAACTGCCTTTTTTAACAAATAAAACAAATAACTGAAAAATCTGAAAGATAAATTTCTTTTTAAAATAAAACAAACGTCTGGGGGATCTGAAGTAAGAATCCAACGGGAAACCATGCAGGTAGTCCCCCGCAGTACGTCACTCAAAAGAAGACGTTGGCCTTCGATTTCTTTCATTTTTTATTTCTAAATGAAAACTAGCGCGCGCAAGAAAACACGGTTTTCTGCTCTTCGCTCCATAGGTGGCACAGCTTAATTCCCGCAGTTAATTGGCCAAAATCCGAAAATCGTTGCACCATCCCTTTAATTAGCGAGCCGTCACTTATTTTCGTACATTTTAAATATAAAAGTGGCCGTCCAACTTGTGGTGGGAAATCGAGAGCGTGCTGTTACTTTTATCTTTCAGGAAACTACCTGGAAGGCGCTAGGCGTAAAAGTTTCGTATTTTCGTCACGTTTTTTTTAGTTGTGTGGTAAGCATAGACGTGAAAAATGTTTCATATTAAAAAAAATTGTGATTGCAAAACAGCGGTTTGGTTTTACATAGGAGGTAAAGTTAAATAATTCTGAAAATGGTGTAGTTGCTAATATTTATCACGAGTGTTTTCAGTCGTCGTAAGCTAATAAACAAAGTGCAGACGTCACGGACGTGACATCTAGAGCGGGCGCGCAGGCTTTAGTTTCTAGAAGGTGCTGGTTCAGCGCGACCACTGACCTCACAGCCCGTGCAAAGCCGTCGGTACAGCAGCAGACTTCAGTCCGCCGAAGTAGTTAATCCGGAAGCCTGCTGTGAAGACTGGTACCTTCTATTGTTTCCGGTATCTTTTGTTTTGTTCTTCCGTCTTTTATAACTGACAAGTCCGTAGGCGTCCATACGGGGAGGGGGGAGGGCAATGGGCCCATGGCTTCCTTTGACTTCTGGGAAAGAGCGAAAAATTTGTCATGTCTTTTTTGTTTTTCTTAGAAATTGAGAAATAGTTTTTTTATGTCGTTTGCAGCCCCTGGCGTTACATTTTTTGCTGACAAGGCTGGGGCGGAACATTATCTGATATCCATTGAGTATCAAAAGTACACCAATCTTTAAGGTCTGAACATAAGTTTCTATGCTTATTATACTCGATGGCAACTGAACTACAGTTGTAAATGCATTTAAAATAACGAAATAAACTGATCTGATGATCTATTATAAACTCTCCAAGCGACTTGGTGCCCGCAGTCGATATTGCCAGGAGAGACGAGGGCTCCAACAAGTCATAGTCCCAGAATATTTGTTATTTCTTATTTGTGACAGTCAACTAATCGAAAGCCCATACCTCCCCAAAAATTTCGCGTGTGCTGCATACTAGAGCTGCTCCAAATTGCCGCTTGTCAGTTCCACCTCTGTTTACGTGTGCCGCGAGTAGGGCGACGTGGTAGAGAGCAGGAAAGGCAGCGCTCGGAAGCCGTGCAAGGTAGTTGACTTTGGGGTCAGGCAATGAGGCAGCGGACAGCTGGGGAAATTGACCCGGTCGTGCTGAGATGCACTACTTCGTCAACGGGGCAATCGAAACCGAAACCATGCCACTCCTCTCCATGAACAAATAGGTTCCACCTAGCTACGCGCGCGGTGTTGCGTGCAGGGATTTTTAGAAGTTGTCTATTAGACATTAGACAGTACCACCGCCTCGCGTATATTAAAAAAACAAAACAAAAAAACGTTGCTATTAGGCGACTTGTAAACCTTGCTCGAGTTCAGAGATCATAATTCTACGTGGCTAAAGTTTTTTTTTTTTTTTTTTTTTTTTTTGCTTCGAATTTTTGGTGCTGCTTCGAGACCGTTAATATTTCTCAAGGAGCCGGCCGCAGAGGCAGTGACCACAGTGATCATGTTCACAAAGTTGACGGAAAGCAATTACGCTAGAAACTTTCAAGAGGAGAAAAAAAATATGCCGCAGAGGCAGTGACCACAGTGACATCATGTTCACGAAGTTGACGGAAAGCAATTACGCTAGAAACTTTCAAGAGGAGAAAAAAAAAAAATATTCAAAGTTTTGTCCGCAAGCTTTTCGTATAAGCGAACTCGAACGTAGCTCCTGTTTTGGTTTGCTGAAGTACTGCAACAAGAGCCGAACAAAATTTTTTCTAGTATGGCGTGGTTCGCACAAAAAATAAAAAGCTTTTAATAAAATTTGCTTCATGATATAATTAAATTGGGAGTGAGTTTCTCTTTCATGGTTTTCAGTGATTGGATAGGTTGAGAAATAAATCTGTCACCATTGTCACACATATCACTCTTTTAGAAAAATCTATTAAAATGGTCTAGGGATATGAATAAGATAAATCTGATTCATATTTTTAAATCATTATTATACTTCACTCCCTAATTGACACAATAATATTGGCACTATGCCCGACTTGTAGGTCATTTGGTGCTGCAGGATGGAGTTTCTTGAAACAGATTTGAATGTGTCATTTTGTTAACGGCACCACAAAATCTCGTTCGACTCACTTGAACGGCACCTGATGAAACCGTTCTGGAAACGACGCCTTTCATAGTGTTCTCCGACACTTTGTTTTTTGGGGTATTTTTCGAAGACTCGGTGGCACTCTATTCGCGACTCTAGCGAACTATAGGGGGCGCGCTGGTCAGGCAAAATGGCGGACGAAAGGAGATCGTTTTCGTCGTTCAGCGCGCGGACCACCATAAATTTCTTGCACTGTAGCGTAAAATCGGTGTTACACATGAAAGCATAGCGATTTTTCGATGGTAGGTACAGAGCGCGACACTGTTAGCGCGAACAAGCGATCACCGGTTTTTCCAGTTTTTCTCTTTGAAACCAAGGAATGTTATCCAAGTTATTATTGCTACGGAAAGAGCTCATTTAGTTCTATAATGTAAGCGATACAATTTCGTGATCGCTAATACTATTTAGAAGTAAAATGCGAAAATGCGCCGATGTCGTGTTCGCGCTAACAGTGTCGCGATGTGTACCTTCTTCTAGTCAATGCGTAGGAATGACACGGCGGAAGCATAAAAATAATTACTGGAAACGATATTTGTTTCTATGCTGCCTACGAGTACCAAGCAGCGATAGCAGACGACAGAGTTGAAACGACCTCCTCTCATGAGCTCCGCGGCGTTGCCGCTACGCGGCGTCGATTTCGCTGGAGTCGCCAATACACGTTTGCAAGTCCGGCTTCAGGGCGCTGCCATCTTGCTCGGCTGGGGTGCCATTTCACGCGACATAATCCGATTACGAAGCCTTGCTAAGGCGTCGTAATCGGATTATGGCCGCGCCCAAGCGCACCCCACTGAGCAAGATGGCGGCGCCTTGAGACGGGACTAGGAAGTCAAAAGTACGGGTACGCATGCTTGAGAGCTGATCAAAGCTGTGAAATCGTGCTGTCCTTCTCCTGAAATGTCACAGAAGTGGCATTACCTTATGTAATGCCCTTAATGGGCCATTAAAGGGGCACTCAAGCAGTTTTTGGAGAAGCTACTTTTTGGTGGGATGGCGTTAAGGAAGTGTCAGTGAATTAGTATCTTCAGTTTTAGAAGGCAGAACCACCTATTAATCACGCAGGAATAAAATACGTGCGGACTCTTTTCTGTACTTGCGAGGACCAATGAAATTATCGTATGTATGAAAATTTTGGCGGCCTTTGTAAAGTTTCGCTAAAGAAACAATTTTCAGTTCATTTAAATATGTTGTGAATGATAATTTCAAAAGACGTAAAATATTTCTAGTTTAGAATACGCGATACTGCAATTATCGTTTCACAAACAAGGGACTACGTTTTCTCCTTGCTTTCCTCCGCGGGGGGTGAATTTCCCGCTGCCCCGGGATGCGCGGAAGCGCACGTATCTGCGCGCGTTGCAGGGCGGTCGGGCGACGGGCCGGTCGTGTCGGTAGCCGGCCGGCCAGGCCTCGGTGGTGGTCGTCACCGTGGACGGCGTGGTGAAAGCTCATCGTTCCGCGTAAAAGCGCTATCCTTGACTGTGAATTTTCGTCGTGTGTCGCTATGATAACCCAGCACGTACTAAAAGGGAAGATCTACATACTCGTGCAGCGATGTCGTGGCGGCACTCTCAAGACAGCAGAAACGCCCGTGCCGTCGTGTTTGTTTACTTCGACTACAGTGGTGCTTTCTAAGCATTTGTGTCCTCGAACATCGCCCGGATTTCTTATTTGGCGTATTTCATGCGTGTGCTCAAGTTCAAGGTATTACTGGCGCGTACCGTATAAAGATGCGAATTTTCACGCGTTTTCATCACCGGAGAGAAGTGATTAGTGTTAGCAATCCTGAACGCTCGCAACGTCTATCTGATCACGAAATCATATTTCTACGTTGCTATATCGCTGCTAAGATTACATTGTCTCTTATAATCGTAGAAAAGGCGTGTGGCGATATTTGTACTACTGCAATGTCGTGTATTAGAGTCGTGATCGTCCAAGACGGCGTACTGCATCTTTTTTTCATCCACTGTACCCTGCAAGCCTATCAAGAAAAAATAATAATAAAGCTTTAGGCTATAGGCAACTGTCTGTCTATATTCGGTTACGGCATTGAGTAGCAGTGCGTCCCCTTTTTAGAGGGGCCGCTGAAACAGCTGACGGCCGTGTATAGAAGCGGTCGCCGTGCTGACGACCCGCTGCGCTTGTTGTGGTTGCAGGTGTGTGTACGCGCGGCGCAGAGCGGTCGTTCCGGTCGCAACAAACGTAGTCGTAGGTACGCGCTCGTTGCACATGTCCGAACCAGCCTTTCCCCCGTCCTCCCGAGGCGAAAGGCAACGTGGCGACATCGTTTGACATCACGTACCAGAGGTAACGCTGCGATGTCAAACGTTGGTTCGGTTACGACTTGCCCCAACCGCAAATCGAAGAATGCCCGAAAAGGTCTGCGTTTCGCCGTCCTCGGAACCCGAACATGACTCCGAAGCGCTGCTATCGTCCACATCGCACGTCGAAGTGGCGTCATAGGAAATCATCCCCAGGTCGGCTGTCCGCCGAAGAATTTCAACCTCTAACGGCGTCAGGTCCTCGAGCGTAGAGAACTCCGCCATGATCGAAGCTCGAATGACAAAGAGGTTCGGCCGATGCGGCTACCTCGGGATCACTGCGCGACGGAACGTCGTCCAACGCCATTGGCCCGAGATCCTTTTGATAAGCGTGCGAGGACCAATGAGAGTGGTTTAGTTTTCGGGTGGATCCGAGGTTTGGCGGCCTTCAATTACCTTTTTATTAAAGAAATAATCACCGTATGACTATATTTTTTGGTTTTTAGGGATACTTAGGGGGTCTAAATTCAGCTGTCATCATAAAAACACGAACTCAAAAACCACTTGAGTGCCCCTTTAAGTAAAGGAATGAATGAATGAAAGTTGTCCCCGAATATAAACGAATAACCACTCCATTTTATTATATTTGGTCCGCTGTTTCTAGTTCCGTCGTGTATCATGGTCGCGGATATTTTTGTGTACGGGTCGATTATTTTACTTACGGTTATTGTATCTGCTTTCTTACGACACTGTTGCTCCTTTGCGTAGCAAATTGGCAATTTATTTATTCGTGACCCTAGAATTAATCAGGACTTCTTAGCGTCACGTGGTCGATTTCTACGACTATTTCTTCGTCCTCCTTCTCGCGAAGATATTCGTAAACAAATATATACGATAAAATTAATCTTAAAACGGTGGGCCCCACATAGCAACTGGAAACATCGTTGGCTCGTATACACCGCCGATCCGGCGTTCAGAGGCTTCAAACCCGCCGAAATACGCCCAGTATGCGTCGACAGTTGGGGCAGAAGTGTTCCACGTCTTGGCATTCGTACACGCAGAACGGAAGAAAGCAACAGCCCAAGAAACACCTGCGAGGACACGAGGTTGCGAGATTAGAGCTCGCACTTTTCAAGGATGCGCTACACGAGGAATCAAATATGAAGCGTGAGGAAGATTTCAAGTCAACGGACCCTTTTCAGGACACCCGGTTCGAGGGTTTCTCGGGTGGAATATGTGTTGGCGTGGCACGAGCGCACGCGAATATTTCGCCCACACATCTTCCACCCAAGAAACCCTCGAACCGGGACTTCGAAAGAGGGTCCCTTCAGCAGTACGCTGGAGGCTCTTTTGTGGTTCCTGAAACGCGTCTCCGACTGGTGTTTACCGCTTCCTAAAATGTGGTCTCTGGATTTCTGCCTGCTGACGTCATAGATGTATCCTGCTGTCGCTTATCCAACTGTGAGTATCACAATTTGTGTCGGATAGTTTCACAAGGTTGCACTGTCTGAGGTGGTCGCGCCGACGGAGATGATACTTCAAAGTGCATTCACACGACGGACTTGTCTCCGTACAAGGTCCCACGAAATCCATGACGTCACCTTTTCCGGGGTTCGAAATCCGCCACGTTCCAGGCGATAAAAGCAGGCAAGGCTCAAGACCGGGTCCGCGGACCACAGCAACGTGTCCGAGGACAAGACCGCGGACCTGAGGACAAGTCGGCGGCTTGGGCTAACTCGGCGGTGACCAATGCGAAGAGCAAATCGTCTGCTTCTCGCACAGGAGTTACGGTGACGTCATAACGACGCCGTGCTCTGATTGACTCTGATTGAAGGATAGTGGGTAGACCTCAAAGCAAGCTGCCTTGAGGTCTACCCACTGTCCTTCAATCCGAACCAATCAGAGCTCGGTGTTCTGACGTCGCCACAACCTCTACAAAAAGCAGACGAATTTGCACTACGCATAGACCTCTTGCAAAATCTAAGCGATCCTATAGACCCTTTTCATGGCAAACGCCACCAGGCGGTGCTCCAGTCTTTGACGTCCCAGAGAACTTCCGGTTCATAAAAAGAATGAACAAAGCCCACCTTAATACCGCTGCTTGAAATGTCGATGAAACGTTTAACCACGAATTCTCCAGGTGAACGCCAAGAGAACGAAGAACCACGAGATCTGTTAAACATTTTCGAATATCCTTGTAAACCAAATTCTCTCCTTTAAAGGAGTCATGAAACGCTTTTCCAACTTTTTCCTGTTTAGCTTTCCTCCTCAACTCACAAATCGTGCATTCTACCAAACAGTTAAAGAAGACGAAAAGGGGGAGTCACCTCTTGCTCGGACTCTCGTTTCTCTAATCCGGACACATCCATTCTCCCCCTAGAAGATTAGCCGTCGCTCAAAATTCAGACAAAAGTTGCTTTCCCCACCCCGTTCACCCCGAAGGTGACAGTGCTGTGGAAGCTACGTGCTCCTTGGGCCAGCGACACTTTTGCCACGTGATCACGCTCTCTCGCGCATACCCACGCGCAAAGAATGAGGTGAGGTGATGAAAGGGGAGTGGCTGTTTGGTCCGGCAAGCGTGTAGCTTCCACCACAATGTCAGCTTCGGGGTGAACGGATTAAGTGAGCTCCGGTGTCGTGTGACGTTCGTTTGGGCCCGGTGACGCGCTGCGGGGTCCCGATGACGCGCTGCGGGGTCCGCGGATGTATCACAGAGAAAAGCAGCGAGTTTACGAAGGGAAGGAGGTACGAAATAGTCCGCTGTGGTTTTCCAATTTTCGTACCGAAAGTCAGGCTTTTGACTTTCTACCTTTTTTCTTTTGGCCCACTGAACGATGTGCTATTAGTAAAATACCAATATAAATTGATTCATTGCAGTCCAAAATTCGTTTCATGGGCCCTTTAAGACGTTAAATTGTCCAGCCGAGGGCCCTCGTTAAATCTCCAACTTTGATGTACGTGTAGCATTTATGCTTTCTAGCACTGGTGAAATAAGCAGGCTCGACAGGCTCGCAAGCACGGAACGACCGGAAGTCGCTTGGGACGCAGGAGGCAGCTCATGTTTGTAAACAGCAAAAGGGTCTATAGCTGTGTAGCGTTGTGCAAAGTATCTTGGGTATCTCTTGGCCACAGCTTCGGTTTCGATTTGCCAACATCACTTCATGACATCCCGTCACGACCAGATAGAGCGCACGTACCGTATCAGATGTGCAAAAATGGTTCCCTAAAACTCTCTAATATCTATTCGTTCGCTCGGATGTACGCCATCAAAAAGGAACAAAGCGAAGCAAAGCTCTCTTGCTTGACACCTTCGCAGTCGCCATGCACTTCGGCGCCGAGAATCGCTTTCTTTCTCTCTTTTTATGTTTGTCCCTGGTTTTTTTTTTTTCCCGACGGGTTGGCGGTATCGTTTAGCGGGGGAGCACGGTAAAGCCCCGCGCTCGCTCCGGTTTACCATGCTTGTTTACTCGTCGTTTTCTTTCGTATTATTGCTACTTTGTCAGGAAAGAATAGCTTTATCGCGATACACCTCGGGTTGTTCATAAGTGCAGTATACACGCGAGTACATGATTAAAATCACTACTTAGTTCACTATACGTTATTTGTGTAAAGTTCTGGTCGAATTCCAGTCGACTGGGCGGTTTAGTTTGACGACAGGTACGCCTTGACCGGACTTGAATACGAGTAACTGATTACTTGTAATCGATTACATTTTATTGTAACTTTCTAACTCTTCAATTACCTTTTTTGTGCGGTAACGTTCGCCGTAACTCAGTTACTAGTTTTCTGTAAGGAATTACAAGTAATGAATTATGTTTTCGAAGAAAACTAAAATTATTGAGTTGATTTTTTTTTTTTTACGTAAAAATCGCTTTGTTTGTCAGGCGTCACTCGTCTATGTTGCACCAACGTTGGACACTTTCTTGACCCCTAAACAGCTGAAAAATGATACCAAGATTCCAGAAGGGCTAGAATGTCAACGCGCTCAGCGACGTAGAGCGACTGCAGAGCCGTAGAGAGTGCCTCGTTTCCCGTGTACGGGTTTTTACGATCTGGGTTTGCCGCGGCATAGACGACTTCAACAGCAGTTGTCGTTCGACGAATTTTGAACGACAACTGCGTGTTGAAGTCATAGAGTTATTATAATGTACGCTAGAGGTTCAAGTGGCGCTAGTGTGCTGTTGCAAATGGAAGCAGACAGCAAGCAGTCGGAAATTGACTTCCGGTAATGCATTTCTATGGAAAAAAGCGAGTGCATTTCCTCTCTGCGCTCGATTATAAGAGCAAATATCACGAATAATTCGTACGTACTAGGCACATTGGAACATTTCCCAGTCATGCAGATGAAATAATTGGTCAGTTACGGCGTTTTTATTTTAAAATTGTGGCATAAAAAGCTGTGCTAAAACCGCTTCGTACATGTATTGATGTGCACTGTCGGACACTGTTAGCGCGAACACGGCGTCGGCGCTTTCCAGTATGGGGGATACGTGCCAAACGAACGAAGGACATGTGGAAAACCGAGAGAGACGGCAAGAACTACGCAGTAGCACTGGATAAGTAACTCCTTGTGCTTGCAGATGATCAAAATAAATTGAAAGTCACGTAATATAGTTCGATTTTCAATAAATAAGTACTGCTTTATTCTTTCTGCTCATGAATATGTGCGAAGATGCTTGTTCTGGGTTCAAATCATCACCCGCACGCTCCAAATCTTTGCAAATATAGAGAAGCCACAGAACAGGTGCCCGATAAAAACTGCCCGACATAGAAAATAATAAGAAAACACACCTTTCGTAGCCCACGTACTTTATTCTTTACGTTTCGAACGTTTTTTTTTTTTTTTTACCACTCGTAAAGATACACGACGGGGTCATTTTCATATAGTGACAGCACGGGCATGTTAGATATATAAGCACCAACGGAATGCTGGCGAACTTTGAACACACTCTACATTCCTTTCGATCGTTATTTTGCTTAGAATCGTCGCTCGTTTCTACATACCTGCCATGGAACAGAGGTTTGGGCCTGAATTATAGCGAAGTTTAACATCGTTCGGCGGTAAAGAAAAAATGCCGTAACTAAACCCATTACACTTTCACGATATTAATAAAGGTACATACTATCCGGTACAACCGAAATGACAAAGGTTATTTATGTTATTTTCCGGCGAAGAGACAAATTCACGCGCGTTTTCCCATAGGAATACACAGGGAGGCTGGAAATGTAGACTGCATGCTGTCTGCTTCAATTTGCAACCGGAAGTACCATGGACACTAGCGCCAGCTGAGCCTCTAGCGTTTATTGTAATAACTCTATGGTTGAAGTTGAACGTTGAACAAGATGCGAATGACAAAACGAAACAAAATGTAACCACTTTGAACATACGTTTGCATTTTTGATTTCGTAATAAAAAGTAAAAATGAGTAACATGGAAAGTTACTTTCTGGTAATTTTTCAGTCACTTTTGTGATGCAGTAATTGATTACTGTAATCAGTTAGATTTGTCAATAAAGTAATTGTAATTGGTTATTAATATAAAGCAATTAAATGCAAAGGTGCAAGCGAGCTGGACAAGAATGATGAAAATAATCCCTGGAGAAGGGGAAACAAGAGGGACAAAGGACAAACAGAAAACTCCAAACACAGCTAGGTGACTGGTGCGTACCAGTCACCTAGCTGTGTTTGGAGTTTTCTGTTTGTCCTTTGTCCCTCTTGTTCCCCTTCTCCAGGGATTATTTTCATCGTTGTAATTGGTTACTTTTTCTTTTTTTTTTTCAGTGATGCGTACAGTATTGGTCTTGATTCGGGTGTCGCGAACCGGTCGAAGTTTGAGGTCGACCAGGTTCGACTTTTTCGAACATCTTGTGAAAAGTTCGACAAAGGTTTGACTCAGGTTCGACTGCTATGCGCATGCGCGACAGGCTGGCCAGTTGGCTTCGGATTGGATGGTGATGGCTAAGGCATGAATTAACGGCAGCACTGATTGGCTATTTCAGTTAAAACAGTACAAAAAATTAAGGGTATTAACCTATTCAGTGATCAAAATTAGTTTATTTTAATTGCAACTGTTCATAAAATTAAAATAACCCTTTGCATAAAAAAAAAAAAAACTCCAAACCTAGACATGCTTGTATCAAGGTCTGGCCACATTGTCCACAAAGTTGAACCGGTCGAATCTGGTTAAAAGTTTGTCGACCGGTTCGAATCAGTTGAACCCCTAAAGTTCGGACTAAAAATTCGGTTCGACAAAAGTTCGCGACACCCCTAGTCTCGATGCCGCCGTGGGTGACTACTGTGGCTCTGCAGCCGTCAGCGCCGCTGTCGGTGACGGTGGCACTACAGTGAAAGATTCCTGAGGTATGGTTGTAGTGGCGTCAGCAGTGCGTTCTCTTGACTGCTTGATCTTCATCGCCGGAGGCAGCACTCTCCGACGATCCTGGTTGGAACGTCTCTCTTCACGTCATCATGTGCTGATAATTCCGCAGTCGACCATCTTCAGTGACGACGTTGAAGGACCTGGAAGCTACCAATCCCCGCACAACGGCTTTTTTTTTAATCAATTTTTGTTTTTAGTTTTACGACTTGCCCCTCCTTCAGCGCTGGGAGAGGGTGGCCCTTTGTCCTCCAGTCGGCGGTGCTTCTGCAGCTGCGTTCCGGACGCGTCATTAAACTACGGGAGAGTTGTGCGAAGCGCTCATATCCCTGCGCTATTATAGCTCCCCAGGTGAATGGCCATCTTCCAGAGGAGTCGGCCGATAGTTTAACAATCAAAGCGAAGAGTCTTCCCGCGCTCCCCTCGTTTTCTTCAAGAGGCGATTTTACGATTTTAACAGCGTCCTCCGCCAAGTTCCAGAGGTCGGCATTTTAGGTCGCCCTCACTCACCCTCACCCTCACAGTCACACTCACCTAAGCCCCTCACTCACCCTCACCCTCACCCTCACAGCTACACTCACGTTCAGCCCCTCACTCACCCTCATCCTCACAGTCACACTCACCTTCAGCCCTTCACTCACCCTCACTGAACCTCACGGCCCTCACGCCCCTCACAGCCCTCACCTACTCATGGCCCTCACGCACTCATACCCCTCACGCACTCATGGCCCTCATGCCACTCACGCACTCACCGCCCTCACCGCCCTCACGCCCCTCACTCACTCATTGGCCTCACGCCCCTTCACGCACTCACCGCCCTCACGTACTCATAGCCCTCACGCCCCTCACCGCCCTCACGCGCTCATAGCCCTCACGCCCCTCACCGCCTCACGGCCTTCACGCACTCGTAGCCCTCACGCCCCTCACCGCCCTCACGGCCCTCACGCACTCGTAGCCCTCACACCCCTCACCGCCCTCACGGCCTTCACGCACTCATACCCCTCACGTCCTTCACGCACTCATGGCCCTATACGCCACTCAGGCCCGCTTCAGATGGGGCAATTTCGCCCAGACACTTGACGCCGCAACACCAGCAGCAACAAAGGCCGCCCGCGTTCACACGCAGCAACCAATTGCTGCAATTTGCCGTCATCATCATGAAATTTTATTTTTCTTGCACTATTTAGACACAATTGCGCGTTATAAACGGGTTTTTATGCATTTAAATCTTGTTGAGAATACTAATGCATCTTTCTGAAACAGTTTATTGTTTATTTCCAAAAACGATCAATTTCAAACCAGAACCCAGTCTTTTGTTGTCATCATCACCGGCACGAGGTATCACGTGAAAATATCGCGTCCCTGATTGGATGCAGCCGCTTCAAACGTCTTCGAATTGCTCCGAGTTGCACGCTTGTTTCAAGCAGGACCCGATCTCAGCAATTCGTGTCGATCTAGGGAAAGCTAGAGAACAACCTGCCATAAACACCAAAATTGCTGAGAAAGTTGCTCCGTCTGAAGGAGGCCTCATGCCACTCACCGCCCTCACGCCCCTCACGCACTCATGGCCCTCACACCCCTCACGCACTCACCACCCTCACGGCCCTCATACCCCTCACGCCCCTCACGCACTCATGGCCCTCACGCCACTCACCGCCCTCACGCCACTCACCGCCCTCACGCTACTCACCGCCCTCACGCCACTCACAGCCCTCACGCCCCTCACGCACTCACCGCCCTCACGGCCCTCATACCCCTCACGCACTCACGGTCCTCACAGCCCTCACGGCCCTCACTCACCCTCTCACTCATGAATTTTCCTCGTTCACAAACTCACTCACCTCACCTGACCTGTGAAGATGAGGGTGAGTGAGGGTGAGTGAGGGCCCTCATGAGTGAGGTTTGCCGAGGTATGCCGCCAACCCGTTCGAACGTGGAAACAGTGGCGTCACGAGGGGGGGGGGGGGGGGGGGGGCGGACCGCTTCGGGTGCAGCGCTCCGGGGGGTGTCGCGGCGGGCCACGAGAAGGGGGGGGGGGGGAGGGGGGGTGTCGCGGCGGGCGAGGGGCGGCGAGCAGGGGGGGGGGGGGGGATTGGAGGCGGGCAACGAGCCGGGGGGGGGGGGGGGGGTCGCCGCGGGCCACCGCCCCGGGTGCCGCTGGCCCTAGTGACGCCACTGAAGTCATGTGCTGAAAATCACACTGAACAGCAAATTGATGAAACTCGTTACGATCCCACTTGAGGAACACTGTCTGAACAGACATCTCGCAAAGATCGCGCTGAGCTTCTCGATTGCAGTGAGCGCAGCCGTATCGTGTAGTCTCTCGGGGATTTGGAGTGCGCATCGTTCACGCAGATATATGACTCCCCTCCACATTGAAAAAAGGTGTACACCAACCCACGGGTGCTCTTGTGCTGGCCGGAGTAGTAGTGGTTCAGCCTCTTGTCCACACGCATATTTTTTTACAAATGGCGCTCGCTTGTAGCAATGTCTGAATGTCGCCACTAAGCCCCGGTCAGTAGACCAAGTGCCTTGCTCTTGCTTTGCACTTGTTTTGCTCTGGTGACCTTCGTGTATTCGCTTCAGTATTTTTTTTTTTTTTTTGTCGGAGTCTCTTTGGCGCAACAACCTTCCAACCCTTTAAAATCTCCCCCTCAACCACTAAGAGCTCGGAGGTGCAGGGCTTGAACTAGAGTCACTAAATAAGCTAAGCTTTTAGAGTACCGCATTCCTTTTCTTTGGCATTTTGCCGACAATATACAGTCGCTCTATCCACCAATATTCTGGTTTGCTGCGGCATCATTGGACAGCGGCAGTCACGTGAGTCACTATCATCATCATCGCGTTTTCTCAGCGCCACCATCTTGTGTCCAGCGGTCCTCAGCCTGCTGCTGTTTACTGCTTACTGCGCGGGCACGCTGAAGTCCGTCGCTCAGCACGCGCGTTTTTTGTGTTACATCGACATACAAACAACAGGACCTTGATTTGCTGCCAAAGCTGCGTCTGCGGCAGCTGGCGCAGGCGACGGCTACAGCTCGGCTTGGCTCGGCTAGAGTCACTCCTCCATCTGCGCGTGGACCCAAGATGGCGGCACCTGATGCGCTTCAGGCGCCTAGTTTTGGCGTTTCGGTACTCTGAAAGCGTAGCTTTATTTAGTGACTCTAGCTTGAACCGACCTTGAATTTCTTGATTGGATTCTAGGCATCGAACGACGGCTAGCAGTTCCTGATCGTTGGAAGTTTCTTGTTCCAGTTTCTGCAACGTGGAAAGTACTGCCACCGCCTGTACTTCAACGTCCTAGGTATAACCCGCGTGGTCATGGTGATCAGCAGGCGACGACCGGGACAACACATCGGCCAGTACAGCTGCTTTCCTGGAATTAACTGCAGGGAGTAATCGTATTTCAGCAGTCGCAATAAAACCCTTTGCAGCCGCCGTGGCACATCTGCGATTAATTTTGATGCGATCGCAATACGTAGACTATGATGTTTCGATGGTTATCTTCCGACCGTACACAGAGTGGTGAAATTTTTTACAACCAAATGTAATACCCAGTGCCTCTTTTTCGATTTGGGCGTACCGCTGCTCGGCGCTTGTCAAGGCTCTAGACGCATTGACAACATGATGCCATGTTTTGTGGAAACCTCCGGGCGTCTGAAGTAATAGTAGAGCCGAAGAAAAGTTCCGAATGTAACCATTTTCGAAGGTGGCGTCGTCTAGAGGAATGTGATGAAGACCAGCGTTCGTATCGAGAGAACTGAAGCATTTAGCGCCGGCCAATTTCGCTTCGATGTCTTCGCGTTTCGGCCATTGAAAGTGTTTCTGTTTGAGAGACTGGTTAACTTTTCTAGGCTTCACACAGCTCCACAGTTTGCCATTTTGCTTTTTAAAATTGGCAAGAGGACTTGCCCAGTTTGTAGGCTCGTCAACTTGTTTAATAATTTTGTTGGCTTCTGTTAATTCGTTGGAGCTCCGCTCGCGGCGTCTTTGCCGAGCATATGGACGCTGGACGCATCCCATATGCATTTGAAAAGCCCAGGGAAGGCGTTTACGACTTCGTTGTCGCTTTTAATTGAGTTCATGGTTCTTGGCAGAAGGCCCGGTTCTTTACTGAGTTGCAGTTCCATTATCGTCTTAAATACAAAAGCGCAAAAGGCAACGACAGAAGAAAATACGGACCGGACAAGCGCGTTTGTCCGTACTTTGTTCTGTCGTTGTCCTTTGCGTTTTTGTATTTAAGATGTTTACCTAACTAGCCCAACAGTTATCTTTAATCCAATTATCACCCGATGGCCTTTCCTTACGACGAAAAAATTCGCCTTCTTGTGTCGGCCGTTCAGAATGACCTCAAATTTGATGACCTGCTGGGTCATAATTTCGAAACGCCCATGAGCCCTCTCTCGTAGGTACGAAGTGTCGACCTTGAACTATGCGTACTTCTTGTTCAGCCACCTTTGCCCTGACAATCGAGTCTCACTGGGTAGTCACACCGCATATTCTGACGTCAAGTCGAAGTCGTAGTACCCGCCTCATCTTGCACCATCCGAACCCGAGTCTCGAACTTTCAGTAGACGGCGGAATAGTTTTTCTTTTTGCATGCGTGGCAAATTCGTTAAAATGCGCTATTCCTGGGTCTATGCGTTCGATTACACTTGCTGCAGTTGTGCGGTTTTTGCTTAAGCCCCTGACCTGATACTTCCACATTTCTTCTCGCGATGAAATCCACTACAGATTTTTTTGCTTCATCCGTGTTTAATTGTGTAGTACACTTGCATATTTGCTCCGCTTTAGCCAATGACAAGTGCTTTTCCAGCATTTTCTTTTCTTGTAGCTTTTGTTTTAGGGGCGAAGCTCCTTAGGGGCTAGCCATGTCCGTATGTCCGTCCGCCGTCCGGCGTCGGGTGCTCGTGCTCCTGCTCAGGGCAAAAAAAAAAAAAAAAAAAAAGGAAAAAAATATGAAAAAAAATTATGAAAAAAGAAAAAGAAAAAAAAAACAGTAGGGGGTTCTGAGATGCCATCCCATCTGTCTTCTTAAAAAAAAAAAAAAGAAAAAGAAGAAAACCACACATTCTCCTACTGAGATGAATGAAAAGGCTCGGCATGCTGCGGCTCGGCGTCTACGCAGGCAAGCACCACCAGAGCTTCGCCCCAAGCAACATCATTCACCACGTGGAGATGCGGTCATTTTTTTCTGTACGTACTCAAAACGACCTGGTCACGAATCAATGAATCACATAATTCTCCAAAGTGGCAGTACCTGACCTGTTTCATGAGATCCAAAAAATAGTGGCCGATTAGCTCAACTTTGCCCTGCATTCTGGACCGGAAGATGAACCTCTCGTAGACTTCATTATGCTGTTGTGCAGAGTACTTCTCGAACTTCTTGACAACCATAGCGAAGTCCTCGTTGTCTCCCTTTGTCCGAGAGCTGGAAGTTGCTGAATATTTCCAGCGCATCTTCTCCAGCAAGGCTGAGCAGCAGCGCCGACGTTGCTGCTTCAGACGTGGCTGTCGACTTTCCGCTAATCGCTGTGGCCTTCGGGAGTAATTCAAACTTCTGTAGACTCCACTTTCTCTCGATGTTCACCGACAGAACACGCGGTTCCGGTGGATTTAGCAGTTCCATGACGTCCAACAACTTCTGACACTATGTATCGGAAGTTGCTACGACATGATAGCCCGAGTCGGCAAGCGAATCAACAGAACGTTTATTGGATTATCGTTTATATACAGGTTAGGGGCAAGGCGTCGAGTAACGCATACATACACGGTGATAATCATTATTAGGGTACACCCCGGCATCACCAATATCAACTTGTATACCCCACCGTTCCAAGGCGGCCTGAATACGTGGAAAATGGTCGACATTTTCCTTTCGATTTATTCCATGAACTCAATGTACGTACCCCACCATGGCCATGCCACTGCACATGAGCCAGGTGAGGAGGCCCGGCTGCGGACAGACCTGCGTCGTGATGAAGGTCTTGCAGTACGGGCAGGACAGGGACACCGGGTGGGGACCCCAGTTGCTGAAGACCGTAATGACGGACACTGGAGGAGAAAAAAAAAATACACCTTCTGTACGCCTGACCAAGGTTTGTCTTCCCCCTTCGGGTTTGAGAACAATGTATATACGAACGATTAAGATGTGCGCCTTTCAATGAGCGTCCCTCGTTCCTCGTGTCTATGCAATACCAACTAGGAGACAAAGCCTGCGTATGGCGTCATCGTTAGTGGACTCCCGACCTGCCCCAAGCGGCAAACACTGGAACTTTAGGAGCCTGAGCTGCCGCAAGAGCGCAAATTCGGCTGCAATTCTTGCACAGGGGTTGCGATGATATCAGAACGCCGAGCTCTTATTGGCTGATTGAAAAAAAGAAAATAGTGGGTAGACCTCAAGGCATCTAGCATTGAGGTCTATCCACTATCCTTTCAATCAGTGCCAATCAGAGCTCGGTGTCCTTCTGACGTCACCGCAACTCCTGCGCAAGAAGCAGACGAACTATATACGCATTGTCGACGCTGCGTGCTAGCGTCGCCCTTCTTGTGAGACGCTGCTTTGATTTTTGCTTCGAACAGTTACTGGTGCAGATTTGCGGCGTCTGTAGCGATACTGGCACAGGGTGCTTCTTCGTGCATCGGTATTTTTGACAGAAAAGTGTACTGTTATGCTCATTTGTGAAGCTTCCTAAAACACCTGGCGCATTTTTTGTGGCGCGGGTCCGGTCAGTGGCGCATCACTACGCTATCTGCCTATAGCCTGTTTGAACAGAAGCGACGGGAACCGGTAGAACGTTGAATGCACATTGTTATAAACTTTATGTTCTTATATTTAAGTGTATATTGTTTATACTTTTTTGCATAATGTGTAGTATATTCATGTAACCCCATACAATATTGCGCTCTGGGCGATGCATAGGTATGTCAATAAATAAAAATAAATAAATTGCCCGCGGTGGAAAGAGATTCTGCTTCGGTTTTTTTTTTTTTTGTGGTAAACATAGCGTTTTCGCTAAAGTTTTCTAAAAAAAAAGAGCGTCTTTCGAAAACGATTCTTTTCCGTTGCCCTTGGGAGCGGTGCCGCTGGAGGCGATAGGATTGCTACCCGCCCGTCCCTGCTCGCGTGCGGGCAGCAGAGAAGGGCCTTTTTTGAATGGCGCTCTTCCGTGGGGCTTGTCAACTGATAAGCGGGAAACAGATGCGAGCAAGAACCCAGAGACGTCGCGCAAGCCGAGCGATGCACCGCGCGCGAAAAATGGCGGAGCAAGACAGATGCACTCTTCCGCGCCGCGTCTCACCGATCGCGACGCACATGGTTGTTAAACAACGATTGAAGAACGTCTCGATAGTGTGTGAAGAGGGGGACTGGAACGGGCCTAATTCAAATACGACACATGACGCATAAAACATTAATTATAACATTTTACGCCGAAGAAAAGCTTGCACGACCTTCGTCATCAATATGTAGTGTTTTATTTAGGCGAAAGCAAGTGAGTACTACAAAAAAAAAAAAAAATGAACAATCTCCTTTTGTGATATATATTTATATATATTTATTTATTTATTCTTGTTGTTGCAACAAATTGAATGGCTGAATAATCACGTAGAAACATGTAATATCGAGCTGCTAGTTTAAACGCTTGTGATTCCTAGTTTGGCAGAAGGGGAAAATATTTTTGTTTCAATATTTGTGTAGAGAAGCCTGCACGAAGTTTCATCGTAGGCGTTCGTACGAACAGGCTCTTGGAGAGCACAAGGGCGCATGGAACCTAGCAGCTTCATGGTCGAATGGGGAATTTCTCTCGGAACCTGCCTGTCGCGTGAGTACGCCAAAGTGGTTGCCGATTTATGAGCTTATGGACACGAAGAAAGGGGCATCGTGTCAAAGGGAACAGCCGGGGACGCGAATGCAGGGCGGCATGCAGTTGTAACACCTGACACACCCAGCACATCTGAAGCCGCCACAGGTATCCTCGAGGCGCGGGTGTCGATGTCACGACATATGCACATCTCTCACGCACAGCGCTCGTGTAGTTAACCTTCCGAGAAAGCATCACGCCCACGAATCCTAGCTACACGCCCCTCTCGGCTTGTAACGGGCGCCATGTTCTTTCGTCGCTCATCACGTCGTCCCAAGGCGCGGCAACGCCGGCGGTGGTTGCCACTAGTAGCTTATTTAGTGACTCTAGTTGCCACGGCCACGCCGCTCAGCAGCGACGCGGCGCCGCTCGGTTTCTGCTCACACGTGTGTCCCGCCATAGATATAAGAACGTTGATAGGAACAGAAAGGCTCTTCTTTGACACGTTCTTGCGACGATGACCGAAGATAAAAATACGATGAGAACGAAAAGCAGAAATTTCCGCGTGAAAGGCGAGCGCGAGGAAGGAAAAACAAGCCGTGTTCAGAGCCGGCAGTCGGACCGCGGGTATGACCGCGGTGGCAGTCAGACCTCCCTGGAGAACCAGCCGCGAGGAGACAAACGCCGATAGGTGTAAGGCCTATCACAAATTCTGGGCTTACCTGTCTTTGTCAGCATGATCAAGCTTCTATACTTTTTTATTGTGTCAGCTTTCTTCGCAGCTTTGCTTCTCTTGTTAACGTAGCAGCTTGGGCGAGTTGGTTGCACATTATTACACACACCACAGCGCACTATAGCAAACAACACTCACTCCCTTACACACTGAAAAATAAAGCAAAATTCAAACAAACCGCGCTGACTGACAACTCTTTTTATAGAACTTTGTCTTCTTCAACCTCTAGCAACACCGAATTTTCCCAAATCACGCGCGCAAATCTCCTAGATGCCTAAAATGTCTTTCTCTTTTTCTGTCAGGTGTAAAGAAGGTGTACTAATACAGGTGTTAGAATTCCTGGCGATATGTTCTGCTTCGATAATTTCTCGTGTTAATTGGTTACTGTTCCTACCTAAAATGGTACAGGATGGCAGTTGAACGTCGCACCCGCAATCACGGCAGTGTATGCCTAGATGGCCTGAGTTGGCTCTGGTGCTGTTGGTTTTGTGTTCCCGGAGCCTATCATTGAGGCATCGTCCGGTCTGACCTATGTACACTTTCCTGCACGAAAGGGGAAATGAGTACACCACTTCATCAGCACACTCAACGAACCTGTTCTGATGGTTTTTGGTGCAGCAAACTGTTCGGTGGGAAACAGGCGAGTTGACTTGTTTACACAAGTTGCCAAGCTTATTGGGTGCAGTGAAGACGACATTGATGTTGAATTTGTTTGCGATTTTCTTGATGCTTCTCTAATCTTGATGTCTCTCATTAATCTTAATGTCTCTCATCACCTTTGATCCTACCGTGGCTGTCGTCATCCTCTCTCTCCCTGACGGATGTGCCGCTCTTTCGGGGGCCCGTAGGCCCGTATTACAGACAGTTTCCAACTGCTCGGTCATAGTCACGTAGGTTTATGGGCCTCATTTGCAATACGAGCTGCGAGGAGGTGACAAAAACGTTGATCGTCTGCAAACGTCTTTTCCTTTCCTCCTCGCTACGCAAAAACGCAGCGCGTGCGCACTTGCGACCGATCGCCCGCAGGAGGTGTTCGCCATTAAATTGCAAACGCTCCCCATAGACTGAGATGGACCCTCTCTTCAATGTAGGCTCTCTAGAGTAGCCAACGGTCACTGGCAGGATAGGAACGTCAGAGAGGTCTTTCAACTTCCCCACCTCAACCAAAGCACGACGGAAAGCAACAAGGGCGTGCTGGAGACTGTGCATCTGAGAGAGGAGCCCTAACGTTCGCATCCTATTAGTTTTTTTTTTTTTTGCGTTTTTTGTTGTGGTTCTTACCGGGGCCAGGTTGTCCGAATGTCATGATGGGACCACTGGCGCAGTGCACAAGTGGAACAGGCCGAGTTGACGCGAACTCCTCTGCGTGGAGACAGGGTAGATATCAGTCCTAAACCGCTAGCGTTAATTCCGTAAGTGTTCAGGGTGAATGGAGTAAGCTCCTGGGCGGCGCGGCCAACCACTGGCACAATCGCGCCATCTATCAGGCAGCCGGAACACTGACCGGTGTATATACTTTTATAATTTTTTACGCATAGTACTTTTACCGCGTGCTTGAAATAATTCTGACACTAGTATAAGCGAGTTTTTGTCTTTAAAAGTGCGTAGATTTCGTCTCGCAAATACCGACAAACATCGAGCCTAGTTTTAAACAGGTCGGAACTGATCTAGGTGTACTTGATAGATGGCGCCACCGTTCCAGCTGTGACAAGAGATCGCAACACACTCGGCATTGCCAAACGTAAATGTGCGAAGCTGTTTCAAGGCTCCGTGGCGAAAGTCACCGGGGATGCCGGCGACACAGGCGTAGCTCAGTGTCCCAAGCATTTACCTTCAGTCTGAAGCCGCCGCAAACCAAATGCAGTGGTTCGACGTTGCACCAAGCACATATATCGAGCGACCTGGGGCTAAAGTCGTGGCTTCAAGTGTTACTGCCGTCCTCGACTCAAATACCGAGACATGACGTTGGAACGCGTAAACACTGTTTGACGGAAGAGGTTTGAACTGCGGACGCGCGCCGTGGTTCACTCTCCATTTCAGTACAGTCCAAACTAAGCCGCGAAACAGGAGAAAACGGGTCCTGAAGAAATCCGGCGGGAGAGGAGTGACGTCAACGGTCACGTGAACGTGACGTCTTGCGGCTCCCGCTTTGCGGGTCCAAAGTTGAAAATATTCATCTTTTTCCGGCCCCGGAGAGAACCGGAGAGCCCCTTCTCGCCCTCCTCGCAAACCTCGAGCGGGGTGGGGTGAGGGGCTGGGGGCGGTAAAGCGCGAGACACATGCGCGAAAAATCCATCCGATCCGACGTGCGAACCGCCGGAAGGAGGGAGGGAGGAGGGAAGGAGGGCGAGGGTTTTCGTCGCATCGGAACGTCCGACGGGGGCTCCGTGCGGCGCGGCGTGCGTCCAACTTGCTAGATATCGCCGCACGGACTGTCCGAATTTCGGAGGGCCGCAGCCAATGGCAGCACGGATGGCGCGAAGGTCATGTTGTCACCCGATCGGGCGAGGAGGCGCTTCGTGGTTCGGGCAGTTCGGGGAAGCGGATCTCCCCCTCTACAACTCCTACACGACACACACATCTGGCGGTGCGCGGTGAAGGAGATGGACGCCATCGAGTTTTCTCGCGCACACAAAACAAGCTGCTGATCTCGCGCGCCATAGCAAGCCGTCCTTCTGGGACCGATCGAGGCCGTCGAAACCCGAATGTACTCCGTTTCACCTTACGATGGAGAGCAGCGGACGCTACGAGCCATTCCAATGCCGTGTGAGTGTCACGTGAACTTCGGGAGAGACGCAGCAATGCGCGGTGTGCGTAGTCACGTGATTTGTACGTAGTGCTCGCTTCGCGGGGATGACTCCTAAGGTCCGCTGCGGTCCATCGCGATTAAGTGATGTTGAGCAGAAAAGTAGCCTCACGAAAAATTTCTACACACGCACACTTTAATAGAATGTAATAAAAATATTATGTTTGTTTTAAAGTCATAAAAACCAAGAAGGGCGAGGGAAGTATTTTAGTTTTCTAGGCTAGGTGGCGCGAGCTACCGCCCGTTATATATATAGCCATTAGCATTCATCCATCCATTCGGTAGAGGGATACCCGAAACTGGGCGGAGCTGAACGGAGCGACGCAACGACGCGTCGGAAACCCATGTGTCGCGAACCGTCCTGTGCGGCGATTCGGAGCAGACATCTTCCCGACAGTTCGCACGCCGGACCGGACAGTTTTGACGCGCATGTGTTTCGCGGGAGCCCAACAAAAGGACGAAGGGAGGCTTAAGAAGCAGTTGCCTTTGTTGTATTCTCCCCCTCGAAGCCAGTCCAAAATCCCACACGGGGTGCCTTTTCTCCCTCTCCCGCCCGTGATGTGCGTTTTTCGCTTTCCCTCTCAACCTTTCCGTCTCCGGCGTCCCGGTGCGCATACACTCCCACACGCTTCTGAACCGAACCGTCCTTCTCGTTTTTCTTCCTCAAGTTTAATTATCCCTACCAACCCGCTCGATCTGTCCTGAAAAAGGTTCCGTTTCCTTGATTCTTGCGGGCCCATTTTGCGGCTTGGTTTAGAATGCCCTTTAGCGATTTCTAGGCTTCCTACGTAAATAGGCCGATCTCACAGCCAGCTATCTACGCCACCGCTGCCGCCACGCATCGTGAAAACTGTAGTCTTCCTGCACGAGCGATAACCCCGCTGAGACTCTGCGGGAGCAGAGCACAAAGTAAAAAGAGTTGTCTCGTGCACTGGCACCTGCCTCCTATGAACTACAGATATGGCGGAGTCACGGATGCCATGGAACGCTTAGTGAAATCGGTCTATTTCACCAACGAATCGTTTTCACTCAACCTTCGATTCCAGCATTGCTAGAACTGCGTAGCGAATAGAAGGTACGATGCAGACAGTCGATGCAGATATATAACGAAAATGCTTCATTTGTCTAAACTCTACAGAAAGACCGATGTCTGCGAAAAAGTTAATTTCCCGCGTTATCAAGGCCCGTAAAGCCCGGCATATTGCCCACAAAATAAGTTGACTGAGCATTGGGTTCACTTAGGTATCCAGCCACGTTTGTGCACATTTCTCCGCTGCTCTGCACATTATCGAGGGGACCCTGTTAGAGCGTGGGGTAGGTCGGCTGCAAAGTAACTGGATCATGGGAAAGTAACGCCAAGCTCCCCGTATGGTCGCCATTTTGGCCCTTGAGATGAGCGCTTTCTCCTTCAACTCTCCACTCTTGGTGAGCAGATCTCAATTCGCTGGCGACGGGTAGCTTATAGAACGTTTCTTGTATACCGAGATTTTGTTATCCACACAACGGCGAAACAAGCGTACATCTTCGTACCACTACCACGTGCGGTGTCGGTGCTTGGAGGCGTTGAAAAATATTTTTTTTCTGTTTTTATGTATTCAAAAGGAACAATATAATTGTAAGAGAGCCATGGAGATGGGCATGACTGATAAGTTGATTGCATACACACTGCCGAAGACGCTTATGTTGTCGAGGGGCGCTTCCTGTGCCATGATGCTCCATGGTGATCTTGGTGCGACTGAATTAGAACGACCCTCTCGATGCATCAAAGATTTGAAGGGGCCGAAATGGCGATTGTGATAGCAACGGAGACCGATTAGCCAATCTCCTTGCGAGGTTTTGGCCTCCGAATGTTAGTATTTGTTTGTGTTCGGCTAGCAGGCAGGGAAGGCAATGGCGCTACTTTCCCAGGATCCAGTGACTTTAGTCGGCAGCATCCGCGATGCATATCGCTGCCACTGCATGCGATTGCGCTGCGTAGTGTAAAAGGCCGGTTCAGACACTTGCGTTTGACTGCGTTGCGTCGAGAACCGAAAGCGAGTCACCGGCACATCTGTGCTTCGTACGAAGCGTGCAATCCAATTCAAGGAATCATCTTGGCATGCGATATAAGCAGAAGAGATGTCCTGGTTTCTCGCAGCCGCAACGCAGTCAAACGCAACTGTCTGAACCAGGCTTAAAGCCCGGTTCACACAGTTGCGTTTGACTGCGTTTGACTGCGTTGCGGCTGCGAGACACCAGGACATCCCTGCTGCTTATATCGCGTGCCAAGATGATTCCTTGAATTGGATTCCACGCTTCATACGAAGAACAGATGTGCCGGTGACTCGCTTTCGGTTCTCGCCGCAACGCAGTCAAACGCACTCAAACGCAAGTGTCTGAACCGGCCCAAATTTTGAGTGACGGGTTAATCTTCTATAATCTTGTAGGGGGACAATAGCGACTTCTGCGACACACAAAAGGGATTCTCGGGAAGAGGGGAGTTCCTCCTTCCCCCCTTCTCTCGTCGTGGCCGGAGGCGAGACAACCTCCGTCACTAGCTGTCAAGGTTCCTAGACGAGCATTACAAACGAGACGTTAGCGACATCCACCAGGTGCTCTTTGCTAATCGTTTAATTCGTTTTAAAATTCCTTTTCGAGACTTTTTTAACAAGATATTGGTATGTTTCATGTGATACTGCTCTTTTGAACAGATATAGACCAAAAAATGAGCGCCGAAATTTCGTTGTAGTATCCCTTTAAAGGGATACTGAACCAAAGAATTTAGTGCCCATAATAAGTGGCGCACGTTCTTTCCACGAGCCAGCAGCCGCCGGTGTGCGCGAGCACACGCAACGAAAATGACGTCAAAGATCTCCATTCGCGCTTAAGAGGACAGGGAAATGCATGGGCTTCGGGCCAAAGGAGAATAAAGACAGGCTTTTCATCTCTACAAGTGAAAGCTACGTGCTTGTTAGACCAATTAATCGCATACCTTTTACACCAGACACCACTGTGTAGATGAAAAACTTGTCTGTATTCTCTTTTGGCCCGAAGCCCATACATTTCAATGTCATCTTAACCGCGAATGGGGGTCTTTGACGTCATTTTTGTTGCGTGTGCTCGCGCACACCGGCGGCTGCTGGCTCGTGGAAAGAACGTGCGCCACTTATTACGGACACTAAATTCCTTGGTTCAGTATCCCTTTAAGAGGTGGTCCACACATTTGCGTCTGAGCGTGACCGACTACATCGCGACCGCTCGCGAGCGCCCACGAATAGAGAGCGCACACGTCACCAAGCACCAAGTAGTAAGTGTATAGTTAGAATACTTCACCTCTCCGTATATGCCCGAGTCTTTTTACGTGCCATCATGTGCTCGATATAATTGGGGGAATGTGACCATTTATCGTAGTGCGTATACATGGCTTGCATTGACGTCACATGAGCCGCCATTGCTCCGTACCATCCTCCTGTGCCCATACTTTCTGCAGCATACATTTCGCATCAACGACTTTGTTTTCTTCGGCAAGGCTTGCCGAGAAGAACAGATTCGATGGCGCCAAATGTATGCCGCAGAAGACGCGGGGAAAGGAACATGGTACGGAGCAATGCCGGCTGGTACGGTGCCATATGACGTCACGCGTGGAAGGCACGTATAGTTGGTGACAGGTTAAGATTTGAGGGGAAGCTTCTCCCTCCACTTTAGCGGAGCGAACGCCGCAGAGGAGGTCGGCTCTTCTAGCGTTCGCTCTGCCAATGTGGAAAAAAGAGTTTCCCCTCGATTCTTATTCCACCAACTATAGATTTGATCCTGCGAGTACTGCGAAGCCTCCATTATATATATATATATATATATATATATATATATATATATATATATATATATATATATATATATATATATATATATATGCTCGTGCAGCAAGCGTTAAGCTAGCAGTGGCGGAACGCGATGATAATCTTATCATCCGCGTTTTACACCGTGATGACAGCACGCACCGTACTCAAAAATTACCCACCCCGCACGCCCGAACACCTTGCTCGAACAACTAATTTCAAAAGGGGAAAGACGGTAAATTGGAGTCTAAATATGATTGAAAAAAGAAGATAAAAGAAAACAAACGACATGCTGGTCTTGAAAAACGCATAAAAATGTTTTTCAAACAGCGTCCAGGGCTCTGGGCGGCTCTGGACGATTGGCGTCCCGGCGAACGGCGTCAAAGTTGGTCGCGTCCGTCGCTGCTTCGCATCTTGGCGCCTCCAGATTTTGCCACCGCGAAACAAACACCCTGGCAATTCCGTCGACGTTTTGTTTTTATTTTTGTTTGCTTTCTTTTTCTTTGAGGAATATTGCTTAGCAGCAAGGAAAGAAAAAAACATCCACCCACACGACCCACCCACACACACACAACCATAAAGAATAGCTCTTTAGCCTCTTGGTATAGTCGGATATACTCCGTTTCACTTTACAATGTTCCATCATGGGCACTATACGAGCTACCCGCGCCAATCCGTAGTTCCTAGCTTGGCACGTGACTTCGCTCTCCTCGCGTCGCACCGCCCAAGCGGAAGGTCACGTGCTATGGGTTCGCTCCGACGTGGCTTGTAGCTTCCTTTGCGGTTCATGGTGAGGTGAAAAAAAACTATAGAAGTTCACACCACCGCGCCGACTCGCCGACGCCAAGTCGTGCTGCACATGGACGTTAAATGGTTTTGTTTGTTCTATTGTTATTGAGCTGTCTTGACGTCGCCGCCTTTTGTTTAGTCAAAACTCTGCCGGTGACGCCACCGTCGCGAACATTTAATTCACTTCGCGCCGCCACCCGCAAGATGGCGCGGGTTACATTTTCTTACGCCAAACCGTTTTCCTAGTGAACCGGTAACCGCAACATGAGATTACGGCTCCGTTCTGGTTTGGGTTCAATATTAAATACTTGATTTCGGTTACGGTTCAGTTGCGATTAGGTCAAAAATAGCGGTTTGGCTACGGTTTTCGGGTCGGGTTTGGGTTCGGTTAGACATTCTGCCCAAGATTTCTGAGCTTCCTCTCCACTTATCCCAGTTTGTCCCTGCAATGCATTTCGGATATTTGCCACGAGTACGATGTACTTGACTTCTTTCAAAGGTCTGCCTTCAGTTGGAAGTTGCGTAATTCCTGCACAATGACGGACACATGCTCGAGCCCTTTGCGTTCGATAGCGCCTCGGCTGCACGCACGACCCCTCCTGCAGCGGAAGCAAAAATCAGAGCTTTCCGCTAACGCCACTTGCTCGTACCGCGGTGTCGGTTGGCGAACAAAATGTTATCGCATTTAATACCTACCGCGCCTCAAGCCTCCACCTGTCGGCGCAATGTTTGAGCGTCGAGCTCGCAAGCTGGGGGTCGTCGGTTTGATTCACCTTAGGGGACTTTCAGAGTTATGTACTGCTTTCTCAATTTATCCACTTACCACTTTACCGGACATGCGCATTCGTTTCGTGTAACAGATGATAATTTTTCCGGGGAGGGGGTGAAGGGGCTGAAGGAAATACTATCGCATTTAAAACGTATACATCGTGGGCTGCACACTCCTGTGGTGTTCTTTTGCTTGAGAGCTTGCGCAAATTTAATTTACTAATGAAACGAGCAATTTGGAAAGACCAGCAATGCAAAGCTTCCGAAGTGAAATTGCCTGTACATTACAACTTCAGTTTGACGACCGTGGTTAGTTTGCATTCTCAGCGAGCCTCAATACGTCGGGCAAGTGACTAGTTATCAATACTGCAGATATTTCTATTTGTGTAGTCCTGCACAATGCACCGCATGAACCAAGTGAATCGAGCGTATTTCTAAATAATTCGCGAACAACGATTTCGTAAGCTACGATGATGTGTTTTCCTCAAATGGTGCGGCTCAGTGGTGCGTTTACAGTCTGGTAACACTGACGAACATGTTGCCCAAATAGAAAGCAGAGACGAAAGGGAATCTCATTAGTCAAGTTAATTTCACGTCAAAGTAAGAAAGGTTGCTTTGCGCCACCACTGAATTGTATTTGACAAAGCAGAAAACAAGACCGACATAAAACTTTTCATAACCTGAAACACGGAACGATAAAAAAAAAAAAAACGAAAAAAAAACAACAACTCTTTCCTTCGCTCACTTTTTTAAATTTAGCGCCCCCCTAAATTGGCGTTTTTTTTTTATTTTACCTTACTGAGGCTTTAGCTTTAATATTTCCAATATGTATATGCCCTATCCGCACTTAAGAAAAAATTACAGTTCTGTGGAACCAAAGATTTACAATTTAAGATGCAGCATTCGTTAGGCGCTCACTCCTCGAAATTTATTTGGACGCTTAGAGGGCGTAGGGAGTTATCACCATAAGTACAGAAGAACTGAAAAAAAAAAAAAACACACTTTAGCCCTTATTTATTGTAACTTCAAGAAAATAAAGTTCAGTGCTTTTCTCTAAATAATTTTAGGCCTCCTTTAAAGGTATACGGCGAGTCTGCGTTGTCACGAATGGTGCATTACAACCAGAAAATATAACGCACGCTACACACGGTGACGTCGCTAGACTTGGTGGCTTACTGTAATTTCTTATATTCGGTTGTATATATATATATAACAAAACGTATAAGTTTCACTGGAGTCACTGAACGTCTGAGTACAGCAGAGATCTAAACGTCCCACCTTCAGCATACGCTTCTTGCCTTCATCTGTGCTTTAGCTGCACGCGCAGTCGAGTTGAACGAGACGCCGGAAGGTTGTCTGTCGTGGGAAGCTCGTTTTGGATGCGTGACAACTGAAGCTCCTCCCAGCCGTTCTCACCTTGGCAGTGACCATAGTCACAACATAAGCTGCGCTTAGAGTATCGGCAGTCTATGGGTCACTTTTTCTTGTGGACGCCGCCATTTTGGTACTTGGTGTGGTACCGAAATGGCTGCGTATTTTCGTCGTACTTGGCGATTGTTGTACGAGTCGAAAACGCGACTTTCTGAGCTCTACGTAGGCGGTGTCAGGAAACTCGGGCGATATCGTTTCGCCCTGTCGCGAACACCTTTTAGCATTTCTGAGGAACAAAAAAAAAAAAAAAAAACCAAAAAACCCCCAGTTTTTTTAGGATTTCAGATGAAGTTTCAGGATAACTGGCAACAATGATTTTAAGCACCGAGATAGCTCGAGTGCCTGTGAAGCCTAGCGTAATTAGTGGCTCTGGGTTGCCCGAGTTTGAGATAAAGGGTCTACCTCTTTCCTTCAGTGTTTGACGGACATAAGACAAACTACAATTTAGGAGCTTGTTTGCGGTGTCAAAACAGAGAAGGCGCCTTCTGATGTGCGAAGTAATTTTTTTTTAGGGCTGGTTTGAATCACTTGCCTGGGGCTCGCTGGTCTTGCCTGTTGGACGCGCCTCCCGGGTCATTGTGCTCCTCCCGCTCTTCTGAAAGTTTATAGAGCCGTGCTGAGACTTGGCACGGACGTTGTGAGAAAACGTGACACGATCTTTTAGATACGTTAAATAAGAGGCCCAAATTTTTGTTTTAAAATTACCTTTGTGGCGTCCAGATGAAATACGGCACGGACAACTTTTTGGGAGTCATTACCAGACTATTTACTTCAGATCATCTCAGCGTCATCACTTCTGCTCAGAATTGAGTATAGCAATCACTGCAGCGATATGACATTGATTCCATGTAATCTAACTACTTCAGGCGAATAATTGTAACTGTAACTTCGTTATATTTGAAAATGGCGAATATATTTGTAGCCAATATTTAATTTACAATAACCGTGACGGAGACTCAATTACTTTTCAAGGGTATTTGAGTTCTGGATACCCTCCAAACGAGCGTAAAATAAGCGTTCCTATTTATTATTGAAGCAGAATGTGTTAGATGTTTTCGGGAGAGAAGTGCCACATTGTTCTCAAGCGTTACGCTCGACTGACAAACAGGTCAAGGTCATATAGACAACATAGCCCCCATAAAGAATATATACTGCTTATATGATCTTGACTTCAATGCGACATCCTGACGTCACATGGTGTCATGACGTCACGTGATTCTGTGACATCGCGCACGTCATGGGATTTTGTGATCCCGTGACGTAATGTGACATCATAACCTCACGTGACGTCTCAAAGTCGCGTGATCTCATGACGTCACGTGATGTAACACACACACGCACACACATAAACACACGCACACACGCACGCACGCTGCTTGTACCGAACTCATTCGCAACACATTTTATACGTCTCCGGGTTGATCATATATGATCCAGACAGGCTTAATTTTGCACCCCCCGCCGTGCTCTTATATGAAAATGCACATTGGGATTTTCTCTGCCTCGCCAAGAATAATCGGAGCAAGACGAAATTTAAAAAAAAAAGTGATCGTATGAGAAAAAAAAAAGGCATTGGGCACACGCAGGAAGGTTATGAACTGAATAGCTTGAACGTGTATTTGTTACGCTTTTTGAAAAGTCTCTCCATCGACGAGGAGCGGCTCAGGTGGACTGGGACTCCTCTTTCGAAACGTCTAAATAATGACGTCGCAGCAACGTTTGCCATCTTTGTGCGTGTCGTCCATTTTTTGTTTTTCCTTCTCGGGTTTTCTTTTGTCGAGTGCCTGGATACTCAAAACAAACACGCAAAACATAAAAAAAAAACATTCTGCAACAGCGTGACGCACCGAAGAGTGAGGATCACGTCTGCTACAAAAAAAAAAAAAGTTACTTTAAAGAAAAGATAAACTTTAGCGCAATATTCACGTCGGGAGACTCGGTTTTAGTAAGGAGCGATTTTAATACGTGCTTCTATTTGTCCACGTCCCAACCGAAAGAGACACATGTTTCGGAATCGCTGCTCTTAACACTGAACGTAAACATTCCGTAAGTACGCACGCAAACCTTGCGCTAGTATACATAGTACCACCAGCGCCCCTTACATACTTCGAGTGCCTGGCAAAGGGTTCTCTCGAGGCCGTCGATCCACCTCTTGTGGCGACCGCGTGAGGGCGCTAGGTTAACAGGGTACATCATGATCCTCATCACGCGGAGGATTTTGGATTTGGATTGTACGGCTTTTTCCTTTGTATCGAGTGATCAACAGTGGAATCTGGATCTAGCCAGTCACCTCCCCGGTGACTTCCTAGTTTTTACAGTGTTTCCAACGTCTCGATCGGGACACTGTAGCCGCGTTTAAGATATGAACTGCAAGGAAAGGGAGAAAGCGTTGATCGTTTTCAGGCGTCTCCGCCTTTCCGCCCGCTTTTCTTCTTGTCACGTGACAATGCTATGCATGCGCACTTGCGAACGATCTCAGTGGTTTTGGTTTCCCCGGGCCCTCTCTAAAATCTGAGCTGCCTAAGCACGCGCTGTGTCTACGTCGTCTGCTTCGGCTGCCTCGGTCCATTTTGCGTTTGACGCTTGGCGTTTGACGTTTCGCCTTAACGATTTATTAAAATGGCCTACTGTTGTGAGCCCCAGTGCAACTCGAATAAGAACAACAACTCGGATAACAAGAACAACAAGAGGAAAGGCTTTCTTTTCATGAAATCGCCGCTGATATTGATTTGAGAGGAAAGTGGCTTTCTGCGATCCGACAAGAAAACTGGACACTGAATGAGACACTGTGCTACACAAAGGTAGGTATGCAGCGAGCACCAAAACGCATGTCGTCTGGTTCTTCCGAAACAGCGGAACGTATAAACATCAGAGGCCAATTAGAGTCCCAAAATTTTCCCATGGCCACATGCTTTTCCGAATGCGTGGGTGGTACAGCGCTAGCGTACCGCCCGCGTATTCGGAACAACCAGAACGGACATCCATCCATTCATGTATCCAATCCAAACGGCACTGTTTCAGTGGCACGCCTGTCGGCAAAAAGTTACACTTGAGACGAGGGTGGCTGCTCTCTCTTTTCCGACTCTTTTGCCGATTACTGAAAGTATAGAGGAGGCACTGATAGTACATGCGTAGTACATACGTAAACATTGCACCAGTGCTTTTATTAATATTTTTTTCGGGAAAGCTTATTTTGTGTCAGACTTGTCCTATCCTGACACTTGATTCATTTTTCTTTTTTGTTGGGGGGGGGGGGGGGAGGGGGGGAAGAGGGAGTTTAGTGTCCCTTTAAATTGAGAATCAAGGCCTGCTCACACATTTGCGTTTGAGTAAGACCGACTGAGTTGTAACGACTCATAACTGCTCACGACGAGGTAACAGACTGGCGCCACCAATCGGGTAGCCCTGGGACATATTCGAGCGGCATATATATTCCTACTTTTTTACGCACCATTTTTTTTTTTTTCAATATGGGCTGGGAATAATTCTGGCAACGTTATTTATAAGTGAAAATTTCTCATAAATACTGCGAGGATTTGATCCTGCGACTATTGCAAAACCCTTGTCTAGTCATACGGAAATGGGAAGTGTTACAGAGCTACCTGGTAGTTTTCGCCTGTGTGCCGGTGTTTCTCTCGTGGTAAGCAGTCACGAGAGGTTGCTACGCAGTCGCTCGCACTCGAATGCAAATGTGCTACCGGTCCTAAGATGGCCCAAGATCAGTGGCATACCAACTTGGTTTTGAGTGGGGGGGCAAACCAGACCCCCCCCCCCCCCCCCCTCCCCACCGGGGCCGGGGGGCGGTGCCCTTGGTATCCATTGGACGCCGCCGGCAAGTGTTTGCCCTGCCCAGTGACGGCTCTTTCAGGGGGGGGGGGGGGCAAAACACATGACTTGCCCCCCCCCCCCCTCTGAGAACTGGGGGAAGCGCCCCCCTTTCCCCCCCCGGTTGGGACGCCCATGCCCAAGATCTATTTGTTGCTCAATGAAACCTAAATCGTACCGTGGACATTCATCTGGAATTCGCGGCTTCCCGCGGACGGTTCGGCGTTGCTTGCGACCTTCTTCGCTTCGTCCGCGTCGTGCGTGTTCGAAGAGCGGCCGCTGTCGTTGCGGTTCATGATGCCGCGCTGTGAATTTCAAACACGGGCGACGCGCGGATCGCGCTAGATTTTGCGGAAGACGCCCAGGATCCTGTTGCAGGAAGGACACACGTGTAGATTGTCCTGGCAGCTGGGAATGCAGAATGGAAAGAGGCAGCAGCCGAACACACACCTGCGTTGCAGAGAAAGCGCTGAACGGCAGAAGTGCTGAAAACTGGGCTAGTTGTCAGCGGTTTATTATAGAACAGAGCGCACACACACAGAAAAGAAGCGGGCTAAATGAAGACGTGTATGGAACTCTCAATTGGACGTTCATTTTTACATTTGGTATAAATGGAAGAATCACAACCCACTCTTTAACCTTAACTTAACTAATTTTGGCAGTAAAGTATGCGTGCATTAAACGTAAAAATTGTGACTGCGTAGAAAGCTGCATTCTTTATTCCTCCAGCCTTCAAAGCTGCGTCATCGCGCATTTGGGAAAATCGTTTTTTTTTTTATACCTTCTCTTGTATGCGATTTTTCTCACGAATACAAGGAAGTATCTCGAAAAAGTAAGGCCTGTCCCGTTGTGGGGACAGGTTTAGCTACCTCATATAAAAATTTAATTGAAAACAAAAAATAGGCATGACACCACCATGACCGTCCTTTTCCGAACACACCCAATGGACAAAAAATGAACAACTTTTCGGGCGCTCATGCGACGGCCGACAGATGGCGCAAGTACGCAGCTGCCCGCTTCTCTCGGAATATTGGTATTGAACTGTAGTACGTTTGCTTTGCAAGGAAGTACAAATATATACAAGAATTAATAATAGTTTAGAATCCTCCTCGGCTTGATTGTGGTCGTGTACAATCCAAAGAAGTTTCACATTGAATGCCATATCAATTACAAGCTGCGGGGTGGAACACGCCTTTCCCAATATGCTGAAGGACCCCCACTCAATCAACGGCAGGTTGACGTCATCAGTCAGAGTGGTTTATTTGTATTTTAGAGCAAGTTGAGAAACGTAGTTGCTCAAACACTCTCGGTTCTAGGGACGTCAGGTAAACGACAGACCGTGCCAGTAATCAGTGAAGGATTAAAAGAGGTTATTTTACGGAACCCACTTTTCATCACGACCCCCCGCCCCCCGCAATTCACGATCGCGACGCTCGATGTTATAACCGGGAGGTAGAATGTTCATTATTGGTAATAGCAGCATGCAGCTACGTTTTCGTTACGACCACAAAGTGTGGTTCACATTTAACTAGAACTTGTTTAAAATCAATAAACTTATTAACGAGATTACGAGCGTTTAGGTTAGTTAGTTTTAATTGCCTCAATGGACTTCGTGCATGTCTGGGTGAGGGCATACCATTCGATACCCTAGGCTGACGAGTGTCATCAGCCAGGACCTGATCAGCATCGGAATTAACACTCGCGTGTTCTTTCGCTCATCCCTCGCAAAAAGTTATCGCATCGCCGACACGGGGTTTATTAGAACCTTTAGAAAGGCGCCCAGTGGAGCGTTTGTTTTGTCTGCAGCAGGGTTCAAAATAAAAATAGCCAGGCATACTCTCATTTTACTCAATTGGAGTCTAGTTGCACAGTTAATTTCCATTGACTTAACAATCGTTTCGGGAAGTAGGCAAGAACATGCATATATCTGCTAATCTGTCCTGGTCGTGTCACGTTGAATATATTGTAAATAACGCCAACCGCATGTTTGGATACCTCCGAAGAAATTTTTGTCTTGCTCCCAGCTCATTAAAATTACTTATATATAAAACATTAGTTCGTACTAAATTGGAATATGCAGGTTCGGTTTGGGATCCTGGTCAAGAATCACTTATCTCCGAATTAGAAGCGATTCAGAACCGCGCATCTCGTTTGATCCTTTCAAGTTACCATCGTACATCCAGTGTGACCGCAATGAAGTCTAGCATATGATTACCTCTTCTTTCACAACGTAGAAAGATTTTCCGTCTGTGCTTGTTTCATAAGATATATCATAATAATCCGATTCTAAAGGAAAGACTACTAACAACACCTCATTACGTTTCAGCACGCATCGATCACCGTCATTAAGTTGCCATTCCGTCTTGTCGTACTAAACATTTTTATGAGTCTTTTATTCCTAGTGCCTCAACAATGTGGAATCACCTTCCCGGAGTCACTGCCGAAATCCCCGATATCGAGTGTTTTAAAACTGCCGTTTCCAATCTGCCCCGACACCTTGCGGTACACTGTTACGTCACAGTGCACTGGCGGGAACTTTGAATTGGGCCTCGTATTTCTATTTTTTATAAAAAAAAACTACGCAACTCTATAGTGAAAAATTTTTTTTTGTAATGTCCTGATATGCCATTTTAACGCCTAGCGTGAAAAAAAAAATTTTTTTTTGGCGTGTCCGAGGCTCTTTAATAACCGCAATCGTAAAACGTGGTTTTTTAACGCAATTGCGAACGCACTACGGCCCTTCTTTTTGAAATACCAAAAATCAAAGTCCGGTGTGATGTCGCCTCCTGTATTTGTATCCTCCCTCGGAAAACATGCCGCCTGGGAAGGCGGCACCGCTCGCACGGAAAACCGGTTTTTCCCGGTCCGCCGGCGCTCTTATCTCCCGCTCCTCACCTCCTCGCTTCGGGTCACGATGGCAACAGCGGTTTGGAGCACGGAGTCGTGAAAGAAAGTCGACTCGCAGGACTCCGTAATTTTTGACGTCAACGCACCGGCGCGGATCGCACAGGAACTTCGAATTTGGCATTTGGAAATTGTTTTTTTACTTCACAAATACTGAATTCCCAAGTTTCGAATTTTGTGGGTAATGTCCCGGCATCGTTTTCAGTCGTTTAGGATAATAAAAAAAATATGATTTTGATGTGCCCCTTCAAAACATGACGTCACTGTGTCAAGTCATGGTGTCATGTGATACGATGAGGTCACATGGCGTTAATTTCTCCGCTAGATGAAGCCGGTAAATGCACGGACGGACAGACAAATCTATAAGATTAAAAAATCCCGTCAAAGATTGTGTTGAAAAAAAAAAAGCAACAGAAAAGGACGCTGTCCTGTTGTCTCGTCTTCCTTTTCGGTGCTTTCTGTGTCCTCTCGCTTTCTCCACTTCGGCCCCGCTGCAGGCTTTCGGCGGGAAACTTACCCGAGCGCAGCGAGAGAGCCGCACAGCAACCAGGTCAGAAATCCTGGCCGGCTGCGAATGGTCGTCACCACGTGGCGCTTACAGTACGGACAGACCACGGGCACCGGCAGTGGGCCCCACTGACTGTAGACCGTCATCACACCTGCGCCCGAGAAGCCTGTCTCTGAAACCGAACCCGTAACGCGAACGAGACCCTTCTGCCACGTTCCAAGTACACATGGATGTCACGAGAGGACACCGCCGCAACCACTCACTCACTATATATGAGGTGGAGGTTAAAGCTAGAGGGCGCCAGTTGCCGCCCGGTTACAAGGGTTCGGCAGTATGCATCCATACATCCAAGTGCTGTTCCTACCGGACTGTCAGCTTAGGCAAGTACCACCTAGAGGACAAGGCCCCACCCCTTTTTCTTCCATGCGTCATCACAAGTGTAGGAACGAAGCGCCGCCTACCAGCTACGCCACCAGCGCGTCTTGGAGCGTCTCACAACGCTGCAGCGTGTCTGCCGTTTGGGGCAGGTCGGGACCAGACATGTACGTAATCCGTTACAAGTAACGAAATTATTTGTAATCCCTTACATTTGTCAGTAATTTTGTAACGGAATAATTACATATTTGTTAGAGTAATTGTAAAGTAATTTCTTTACATATTTACGGAACGGATTCCTTGTAAATCGTTACATTTGAATCAACGACAA
>JABSTQ010001596.1:0-60274 GCA_013358835.2 Ixodes persulcatus | reverse complement strand
TTTCCCCCTCAGGATGGGATACCGATGGACCCTCCGAAGGCCACTTCGCGCACGGGGAAACAATGGAGAACGAAAATGGCACGGGGAAGGGGTGGGGAAAGGGAAAAAAGGCAGTTGGCATCACTCTATGCGAAGCGCACAGGAAGGCACTCTAGTTATTCTTACAGGAACCGGACAAAAGCTCACCGGACAAAACTCACCCGTTTTTTCACAGACCCAAACAAAAGCTCACTCATTTTTTTTTTTTTTTTTTTTTTTGCTGCTTGGGCGAAACACGGGCTGAAATTAAGTCCCGGCGCGATGGATATTGCACCATTTTTAGGTGAACTTATACCCCATCCCATGCAAAAGTGTCAACAAATATGCCATACTAGGCAGAGAAGCAACGATTTGGGACCAAACTTTAGGTCACCGAAACTGAGTGGAGCTGATAAGATCAAGCTTGCTTGAGGTATGCCGGAGCACCAAGCTTGTGCCGCGCCCAAGAAACTTTGTGAACGAAGTTTTTGAATCCGTAGAGTGACAAGAAGCGAAGTCACCCTTCGGTGACCTCGCTTTTTCATTGTGCTTATGTCACACTAAACGCGCTCATAAAGGTTAGGCACAATGTCTCTTCGTTACGAATGCATGGGGTTTTCTTAAGGTGTCAGGGTAATATTTAAAGTGAATGGGTAAAAAAAATTAAATTGTTTCCGTCATTGTGCGTCGTAGTAATGTATTTGAAATGAAGGATTATCTCAAGGTGGTGTTGTGAAAGGGAAACTGAAGCAAAACTGTAATATACACTCCAGTGAGTGGCGAATTTTAAAAAAATTTGAAGGAACGGGAGTTGGGTTTCTTGAAAAGTACAAGACACATTACGAATTTAAAAAGCTGTGCGGGATCTTGCATAGGCTCGCGTTCCTTCCAACACAGCTTGTTCTCGAAGGACTAACCATCAAGGAAAAGTCTACTGGTGAAATCGGCTACCTGCTGGACTACTTTGATTGCACGTACGTCAACGGCCGCTTCCGTTATGCTTCTGTTCCTTCTGCGGCGGCACCCAAGGCGAATTCTTCCCTCCGCCTGACTGTGCGCCGATGACGACCGGAGTTTCCCCCGGAACAAGGGAATATGTTCGACACCACTCTTTACGATAAAGACTGGACGAACAACACCTGCGAAGGATGGAATATTGGGTTCCAGAAGCTCGTAGGCTACGCCCATGAAGCTTCTAGAGGCTGATTAAATGCCTACAGCAAAATCAGGTGCTCGTTGCCACGGCATTGACAAAGCCCGGAGAGGTGAGCCCCCTGAGAAGCGGGTGCGAAAAACCACTCCGCGCCTACAGAATCGTCTGAAAGATATTTGCGAGGGCTTGCAGGTACATCAAGATCTACCAAGACTGCTGGAGCTGGTAGGGCACTGCCTTCGCTTCTAACCAATCGATAAATAAACTTGTTTTTACTATAATAAACAAACCATGGGCCTGTCAGGATTTAACTTATCGTTGCATTTTAGTGTCGCACGCATGCACCTAAGTTGTCCGCACTCGTGTTGAGACCAACATGAAATTTTCTCCTGGTGAGCTTTTGTCCGGGTCTGTGAAAAAGTGAGTGAGCTTTTGTCCGGTGAGCTTTTGTCCGGGATTCGATTTACATTGTATTGTCTTAGAACATTGTTTGGGTGAAATGCTCTTTTGTAAAATAAAGTATTGTGACTTATCTCTTCTTGCTGTCGCGGCATATCGTGCCCCGAACAGCCCCGTTCATTTTCTAGAAGATCTCGATCTGTACACTAACAATGCTTGGATTTGGGCTAGTTGGTTTGTCATTCTGATTTATACTGCGCTGCGAAGTGAAACTTTACACATAAAGACGAAAATTACGATATGATATGAATGACAGTTAGAACATGACGTACTTGTGAATGCGCTGCGCATTCACAAGTACGTCATGTTCTAACTGTCATTCATATCATATCATAATTTTCGTCTTTATGTGTAAAGTTTCACTTCGCAGCGCAGTATAAATCAGAATCTCGATCTGATACTGCATAAACACGTTAATGACAACGCGAGAGTAATTTTGGCGGGTCATTTTAATTTGCCTTGTGTTAACTGGGGAACTTTTGCAAACTGGAGGTGTGGACAAAGTAAATAGCGAAAGGAAATTCTCGAGATTGCCTTCAGTTATAGCATTATCCGAATAGTTAAATAATTTACTAGAGTAACTGACACTAGTCAATCCGTGTTGGACTTAATCTCTTGTAAGTGATAATATTAGTGAATACAAAGTGTCTGTGGCTGATGGCATGTCTGATCATAAGATGGTGTTGTTTCTTATAAATTGTGACAAAAAATCTGCGACTTCAGTACCAAGCAAGTTTACGTACAAAGACTATGAAGGTGCCGACAGCACAAGCATTGTTGATCATTTGGAAATATCATTTAACTCCTTCGAGTTATTGTGTAGTAGTGGTGATGTTCAGCGCGGATAGAATGACCTCAATGACAGTTTGTTTTTATTGCATCGATAAATACGTTCCCAATAAAGTGAAAAAGCCGAGGAGGAATAATCCTTAGATTACAAGAAATATAACACACATTAAACGAAATATGAAAAGGTGCAGGAAAACGAACGATTTAAGTGTTAACATACGGCAGCTAAGCCAACAACTTAAAGGAATGGTAAAAAATTCAAAACATAATTACCTTTCAGTAACTCTCCATAACTTCCTAAGTAACCACCCCCAAAAAGTCTGGCGCTACCTGAACCCGAAAAAGGGAAACATTGGACAAAGCACCCTGAACGGAAAGGTAGTAACAGATACCAGCGTTCTTGCATATAGGCGCTTTACACACGCGCCAGGTTGAGCCGCCATTGCCGACCTTCTCTTGTCTTACCGAGATGCCGAGCCACTGAAGCGGGCGTTGACGAGCCTCCACAGAGGCCTATGCTGGGGAGAAGGACACAGTAGCGCTTAAAGTGGCAATAACCTGTCCTGCTCTGGCATTGATGAAGTGAAGCGAACGGAATAAGAGGAAACGAAAATTGAAGGTCGGTTATGGCGGCGCCGATGCACAGCTGCCTGAAAGAGTCTATGCGGAGGGCAAGTTCGTCTGCTTCTCGCGCAGGGGGTACCGGTGACGTCAGAACGCCGTGCCCTGATTGGATGATCGCGGCCCCCCTATCTGAGCGTCGTCTGCTCCTTTGCAACGTCGTCTGCGTCTGTCTTACCTTTCCTGCGACTTTCGGAAGTGCAGAGGCCAGATTCGCAAAACCATGTTACGCCGAAAGAGTGCGTAAGACAAAACGTGAGAACAAATTCGTATTCACGAAACGAAATTATCGTAAGTTTTGCTCAGGTTACGACGGAATCCTACGACGATCAACTCAGCATGGCCGACAGCGTCGCTCAGTTACTTGGTCGCGACGACCAACGGACGTTTATTTTGTACGTGCTCTTCTCACGCGTCACGACTACAAGCAGCAAGAAAAAAAGTAAAAAGCACTTGAAATAAACTACGACGAACAAGAACGCTGGATCCACAAACACCCGGGAAATGCTCCAACGGCCACGATTCCACTGACCCCGTCCAAGCGAGCTCGGCAGATAGGCCTAGCAGCGGCGCAGCGGTGCTCCGACGGTCCTTGGCCAAGACCGTCTGCCCACGACCGGCTGGCGTGCTGAATGGAATATGCCCGCGCGACCCTTGTGAACCCTTCAATCTCTTCCTCTTGTCATCGCCTCGTTTTCCGAGACAGCGGCGACTCTCGCCGGTGAAAAAGCGGTGAATCTCCGACAGACGCAGGAAAGGTAAAGCAGCCATCGCTTTGACTAGCAGACGTAAAGCAGACGACGTTAACTGCACCAACCCGCCGACGCCGTTTAAGAGTGAGGAGTCTCGCCGCACACGCAAGGAGGGAAAAAGTATTTGGGAGGGAACTTGCGGACACTCTCGCTTCTTAGCAGACAAACCTCGGCGCCTCGGGACACCTCGCCAGCGAGTCCCTTGACTTCCCCCCTTGATGCACGTCTGCTAGTTGTTCGACAAAAACAACGTACCGCTCGAGTTATTTCGTCTCCCCTCTCTGAAAGGCGAAGTCAAGCTCGCTCGTAAAGACCTGCACTTCCGAAAGTCGCAGGAAAGGTAAGACAGACGCAGACGACGTTGCGAGCAGACGACGTTGCAAAGGAGCAGACGACGCTCAGATAGGGGGGTCGCGATCAGCCAATCAGGGCTCGGCGTTCTGACGTCACCGCTACCTCCTTTCTCATGCGCAGAAGACGAAAATGAGCCCACTTGCGAGGCGTATAGGTTTAACCTGTTTTTTTCAGTCAGTGTTCACGCGCGAGACACCACACGGTAATCTAGAAGACATGACTAAAAGAAAGGCAGGACGGAATATCGGTGATATAGGGCCAAAGATAGATCGAGTAAGTGATACCGTACACCCCATGTCTCAACTGATGATAACAAAAGAAGGAATTATGTCAAAACTGTTAGTCCTCGACACAAAGAAAGCATGAAGTCCAGATAACATACCGAATATTCTTTTCAAAAGGTAAGCAAAATGGGTTTCGTTTTATTTACTTTTTTTTTTCGTAAGTTCTTTTTAGTAATCGCAGCTTCCCTCTGATTGGCGGTGTGCACGTGTTGAACTAATCTTTAAAACGGGCGATAAACTGGCCATAGGCTACTACAGGCCAATTTCTTAATAGCTATAGCATGTTAAGTCATGGAGCCTATAATAGCAAATCAAATATTTCATCACGTTGAAACGAACAAGTTGCTTTATTCTGATCAACAATGGTTCCTGTCTGGACTGGACTTCTAAAGCCTTTGATCGCGTGCCTCACAGGAAACTACTAGTAAAGCTTAAAACATCTGGAATTCAATCAACGATTACCGGCTGGATAGAGCCATAACTAACTAATAGAAAGAAGCCGATTATGTAAAATTAACGGCCGCAGTTTCAAACCTCCTTCCAGTTTACTTGGGTGTGCCCCAGGGCTCTGTCTTGGGGTCATTGCTGTTCTTAATGTATAAAAATGACATAGTACATGAGGCTCTATCAGACTCTTCGCCGATGACTGTATTATTTATTCAGCTAACTCAACCGATCGAAAACTTCACTAAATAAGTATCTTAAACACATTAAAGAATGGTGTGACGAATGGGGTATTTAAGGAAACTACACAAAGTCTGTGTATTGCCATACCACTAAGAAGCGAAGTATTCTGCCATTTAAATACTGCGTTCGAAGGCACGGAGACACAACATCCAAGGAAGAACACGCCGCTAGACCGGCGAAACTTGCTTTCGACGAGTTGTGCCTTTTTCCTGCGGCACTGCGCTTTCGTAAAAATTTTTACGTGTTCTCAACGGCAAGTATCAAGCCCGACACAAAATCTTAAAGAACGTCTTCGGCGAATGACGACGAATGAGTAGAAAACGAGTCTTTAGCACGCTGCCGCCGGCCTCTGCAACGCTAGCAACACGAAAAAAAAAATGGCATGCAAGATGGTTGTCCGGTGGCCGCAGTCGCAGAGCGGGGATGCGCGATCCAGCAGTTGAGATCAATGGTTCCGAGTTTGTATCAACTTCCGTTCACACCATGGATGGATAAATGATATTGGCTATGCCCTTTGTAACGGGCGGTAGCTTGCGTCACCTAGCCCGAAAAGATCCTAAAGTAGACGTTAAAGGAGCTGTGCAACAATTTCAGGGCTTTGCTTAAATAATTGTGGAAGTTGATGCCTGACACTTCTGCAGTGAACTACAGAAAACAGATTTTGCCTGGATACCCTAGTTTTTATTTAAATAAATGAAAAAGATCCAGGTTTTTGCCGCCTCTCAACTCGTACATCGTCTTCCGGGTCACGTGCGCAGTGACGTCACTCGAGTAGGCGCGGGGTTCCGGTAAATTCCTCTCTCTAACGCCATCAGTGAGCGGCGAGAACTCATCCGCTCACGACCACGTGACCGCGTCGTGTTGCGACACGCGATCAACATGGCCACCGGCTGCTGGAGAGGAGAGCTCAACGAGGTCGAACTCCAGATGCTGGAGTACAGCGAATCACTGGGGCTCGTTCCATACGCGGCTCCTCGTGCTAGCCGCTGACGCTGCTCGAGCTGACGGTTTTGTTCACCTCGGGTAGATGGCGCCACTAAAACACTGTATGGATAATAAACATTTTTGTCAATGATACTACGTTTTTGAAGCATTTATGTTGTTGGGACGACAATATTTATGGAAAAAATACCCTTTATCGAGCAGGTATTTGCAGAACTTGCTATTTTTTTTTACAACTACCCGAGTGACGTCACGCCGCGTGTTTCCGATGACGGCCGCTCGCGGCTGCAGGTCGGGGGATATTCTAATTTTTACCTCGCGATTACACGGCGAAATCGCAACATTTCGATGAAAGGAGGTGTGTTTTCTGTCATTTGTGACAAGGTGAACAATATCAAAAGCAGAAGATGCCAATTCTTTCAACGTTAAAATCGTTGCACAGCTCCTTTAAAGCGGTACGTGAGGCATCCCTCCGTCTGCTCCTCCTGGGGCACCTCCTCCTCCTGGACGAGCCGGAACTGGCCCGGGCACCCCATTTCAAGTACGAGTTTTAGAGCGCAGCCCTTAGGCGCCCGTTTCCGGCTTGAGCGGCGTCGGCGTAACCGCGCGGTGCATTATGGGATGCGTGACGTCACTGATGACGTAATCGTCATCGTCACTGATGACGTCACTGATGACGTCATCGGCATCGTCATCATCACTGATGACGTCATCAGGAAAGTACAAATTTAAAAAAGGAAGGAATGACGAAATGTTAGGCTAGGTGGCGCAAGCTGCCGCCGGATACAAAATGTATAGCCATTACCATCCATCCATCCATCCGTCATCAGTGACGTCACTGATGACGTCATCGGCATCGTCATTGTCACAGATGACGTCATCGGCATCGTCATTGTCACAGATGATGTCATCAGTGACGTCACTGATGACGTCATCGTCACGTGACCCCCCCCCCCTTCCGAGGTCACTGGACCCACCCCCAGTACCCTTCCCTTCTCCTCCTCAAGAGCTGCGCTCTAATTCGGCGTTACAGGGAGTTGTAAACGGCTTTCACTTTTTTCGGTATCGAAATAAGAAGAAAAATCTCTACATCCCTGCAACAATCTCCGGGCCCGAGTTAAGAAGCACCAGGCTGACCTTTAAGGGATCGGGCAAATACAAAATAAAAAGAGAAGAGGAAAATGTACCCCCGCCTTCTCCTTCCGGCGAGGGAGTCGCCAATTTTCCTCTGTTCAACCTTGTTGGGGTTCCCCCCAAACCCAGACGCACTGAGAGACAGGTTTGGGACTTCGGGCCGGAGCCACGCGAGAGGGGGTCCCAATTTTCCTCTATCCACTTTGTCTCAAGCTGTGCTAGTGCCATTTAGTCTAGTGACGGGCCGAACTTTTGCTGAATCGTAAGTTTGGCGCCGAATCTTGGGATTCGGCAAAGCCGTACTTTTGTCAACTTTTCTAAAGATTCGGCCAAGGAGGTTATAAGTACTAGAGTGTCTTCATGTGCGCTTTGCATAGAGTAATGCCAACTGCCTGTTTCCCTTTCCCACACCCTCTTCCACCGCCATTTTGTTCCTCTCATTGTTTCCCCGTGCGCCGGAAAGTGGCTTTTGTGTCCATCGGTCCTCCCATCCGAGGGGGGAAATGCTAATTTTCCCTCCGTGGGTTCCACAATGCTGCTCCGAACTTGTGAGATAAGGTGCTTGTTCCCGGGAGGGTTAGAAGCCCCACGGATTATCGCCGAGAACCAAAATGGCGGCCAGTTTGTCGGCGAGTGGTATTACAAAGGGTGGCATCACCCTAGCAACGCGCACATGAAGGCTCCCTAGGCCAAACCGGATGTGCCCAATGTGGCATGCGGTACACTTTTAAAAAAAAGGAGTCCGCACGACTCCCTCTGGGGGGTATTTGCGCGCCGCAGATTCGACACCTTTACGACTCCAGTTTGTAGAGTCCCTCGACTCTTTTGTTAAAGAGAGTCTCCACGACTCCCTGTGGGGGGTCTTTGCGCACCACACATTTGACTCTTTCTCGACTCTTGTTAGTAGAGTCACTTGACTCTTATTTAAAAAAGAATCCTGTGACTCGCATCACACTGGAGTCATGGTAGTGTACGGAAGACTCCAGGTGACGTAGTCAACTGTGACTCTTTAATGACTCTTATCTAACGGAGAAAGAGAGTCACTGGACTCCTTCCTGGTAATCCCAGTGACACTCTAAGAAGAGTTGTGAGGACCCTCCTTTTATGAAGAGTCCCGTGACTCCTATGGCAAAAGAGTCATGGGAGTGTACGAGCGACTCTCCGAAAGATAGTCAGTGCTGACTCTCACTTTGTCTGGAGTATAGCAGCCCTAGTCAAGTGTCAGTTTGTTGAACAAAGGGAGGCATTGTGATCGCTAGGATACTTCTTGCCGCCTGCGAGGTTCAACTTGAATTTCCCTAAAAAAAGAGTAGTAACATCAACTGTGTGAAAGTATAAAAGTTGAAATGGAAACTTCGATTCCGCCTAAAAGAAGCGGTAACATCAATTGTCTGCAAGTGTAAACGTCGAAATGCAGAACTAATATCTTACAAGTTCCTTTAATGAAACATGGAAAATGAATGATGATGGTCCTAACGATGCTGAACTGAATGCTGCTCTAAAATTTATCATGGACCTTGCACACTTCAAAAAAAAGTTAGTTTTTTTTTTTAATCGGCAGCTTAACTTTCCATTAGTTTGATTACACTTATCATTTACAATAGGTTGTATATCTTTTTTATCACACGTCCGGACTATTGGAAAGAGCTGGTGTGAAGCAGCAAGTTCTGTTGCTTCATGCCTGCTTTGCGTGGACAGGTGGGTGGCAATAAATTGCACGAATCTTCAAATTTAACAACAAAGGTAGCTAACTGTTTTGTCTCAGCTCATATCACTGTCATTTGTGCACATGCAACTTCATGAGTCCTACCATGCAGGTACTGCAAAACAAACCACAAGTATTTAAAACAATTACTTTATTAGAAACTAATGTGATACATATTGGCTCAAAAGCCTCCTTCGGCTTATCACAGGTGCTTTATCACAATAACTAAACAAATAACATCATAATAAATAATACTAATACACAAAACTGGTATAATTATTAGACAAGAATGAAAAATAAATTACAATGACAAGTTTTGTGAAGGCTTGCTTTGCCTGCTTGGTGTTGCACGATTAAATTAGGATAAAAATAAATTACATTAAGTTTCCTAAAGGCTTGTTTTGCCTGCTTGCTGTTTTTTCAAAGCTTTGTTTTTCTTTCTGCAGTTTTTTTCTTTAATGGTTTGGATACTCAGATCAACAGATGCACAAAAAAAAAAGAAATCAAACAGAAGTTTGGATACACAATGGAACACACAAACCTTTGTATTATAGCTGGAATATTCACTAAATACATATGGAAGACATTAAAGCAGTAACCGTTATTGGAAATTTTTTTCCCTGTTCTAAGAATGTGCTCCGAGTGTTGTCACAACTTTCACAGATCTCACCGAAATCTTTGTATTTTTTTACCCATGAGGTGCTCAAGCACAAAACGTGTGCTTCGTCGATTCACCCCCCCCCCCCCCCCCACATACTGACCTTTCTATGCTCAGTACATGGCTAATACCAGAGAGATTCCTGCTGAGAAGTCCAAAAATTGATTCATAGGTCCTCGCAGACAACGCACATGCTGCCAGATCTTCATGGGTGCTTTCCAGTGAAAAGTAACGTCGGGTTCCCGAAAGTCTTTTACGGGTCCTGGGAGAAAAAAAAGCCAATGATAAGAAATAAGTTCTGGAAGTCAGACAAAGTTGTAGGTGAGCAAAGTAAAATTGTTGAGGACATGTTAAGCGCCCACAGTATCATAGATGAAAGTCCATGGAGCAGAGGGAAGACAAGTGAGGCAGACGCCCGTAGCTGCCTTTCTATATTTCGCTTTCCCCAATTCTCACTTGATTGTGAAGTGTTTCGTACGGTGGAACCAGTGCATCAGGGTGTCTACCAAATTACTGATTTCAAATTCCCTGACTTTTCTAGAATTTCCCTTCGACTATTTTGATAAAAACTTCCTGACCACTTCTGGGTCGAAGGATATCATATTTCGGAAAAGTTATTCAGCATACAGTAAAATACCGGGCAAACGCCCACTTAAAATATAGAAATAATTGCGAGAGAATGGGGGATGGGTGCTTGTCCAGTCATCAATTTTACATATAAATGTACTGTGCGTATTTTCTCAGATCTCACAAATTTGGTAATGGGCGCTTAATGTGGAATGGGTGGATGCACGGTATTCTACGGTAGTCGTGCCCATGCGCAACTGTCAAGCTTTATTCCGCATCGCCATTCCACTTTCACTGGCCATTTTCCCTGATGAAGCCAAATGTTTGACGATTTTCCTGAGAATTTCAGGCTGGTAGACACCCCGATGATGTATCAGGGTGTCTGGACACCACAAAAATGCAGACCATTGCTTTCAAATTATTTTAGCCATCAGGAGGGACCTAAAATATTCCCATGGAGAGAGATAAAGAGTGGAGGGGCGGGGGAGGCTGCTGCTGTTATTGTTTACTTTTTCTTTTAAAAAAATATCAATTTAAGGCTCAAAGGGAATGTAAGTAATACATCAGTAAGTGCACTGAGAGCACTTGAAGCATAAAAGGCACGGTCCTTACTGAGGAAACGGGAGGGCACAAAGTCTAGCGTACCTGTTCTGCAGCACCCTGCATAAGCTAGGTGCTAGGCAAGACTGGGGCTTATCTACTGAGAGTGTCTAGTACAGTCAAAGAAAGCATTATAAAATTCTTTGCTGGGCAAGCTGCTTCGTGGCTGCAATGAAAAAAGAGTGCATTAAGACAGGGACAAGGAAGGAAGGGAAGACGTTTTTTTCTGAATAATCTAGTTGGTAGCGAGCACTTGTTTCTTCCTTTCTCGTCCCCGTCTTATTGTGCTCCCTTTTTAGTTGTAACGAAAGCAAGCCACGATGAAATTTAGAGAGGGCTAAAAGCTTGCTTTAACATCTGTGTGCATGTGAGAGAACGCTTCATGTACAAGGTCTACTACAAGGTAGTAATCATAATTTTCCATCTGAGTAACAAAATAATGCATCTCTGCATTACAAAGTATCCTATAACTTTTCGTGTGCTGTACCGATATAGGCATCTTTTGCACGCAGAAATGGCGGGACACTAAAACTAATAGTAATTTGTTTATCATCTTTGCTTAGATAAATGTTACTGAAGTTTGGCAGGAAAGAACCGCTTTGAATATGAGCCCGAATCTGGTCTTAGGTTTAAGTAATGGCCAAGTACTTCTAATAAAATATTGAAATAACAAGTTGAGAAGACAGCAGATGATACTTATCTCACTTGGTCTCCAACTTTAAAAAAAAATATGTTTACAGATTGGCATAGCGAAGACACCCTTTCAAACAGATTTATCTTAAACAATTATAGTTACATGTGATTTATCGTTAACATGAGTAGTTACATCGACCACGCAAACGGCACGGCTTTCCTCCGCTCTTGTCCCTTCCCCTATCTTGTATTCTTTTGCGAAGATCGGCATCGATAAGAACAGTGTAGGCCTCGACGACAGCAAACAGAGCTTGTTAGTGGTTGTCCGCACCAATTTAATCATCACAGTCTAACCCTCTTTTTTTAAGAATGCAAGCAAAAATATGCTTTTCCCCCGGCAAAAAAAAAAGAAAAAAGATAGGGGTGTGCGAATACTCGAATATACGAATTCGAATCGAAAAGAAAGTTCCCGAATAATTCGATTCGCGAATCGAATTCCTAGTATTCGGTTACTCGAATATTCAATATATTCGGCCAAAGACGCGCAGTCGGCGCGGAGCTGACAAAAGAGTGTTTTTTTCTACCGCTGTTAGCGCCGTGATGTTCGACAGACCATGCGAGAAACACCTCTTGGTCCTACCATTCCACAAAAATCTAACGCATAGGTTAGAAAAAAAGAAAAGTAACGAACGCCACAAACTTTAAAGCACACAGATTTACTCATGATCATGACGCGATCTAACCTCGAATCCCAACCGAAACATCCCGTTTGCGGCGCTTCCGGAGAGGAATTGTTGGGAGGCCAGAATTTCGCGCCATGCCTAATTCTTTTCACGAGTAAAGCCTCTCGTTTCAAACTGAAGCGCCGATGTAAAACACTTGCCACACTCACAGAAATCGGCGACTGCAAGATCACTAAAAGAAAACCACGTTAACCACGCCGATGAAACCGGCCGAGTTGTTGTCGTCTATCTTTCGGAACCGCAAGCCGCAAATTCTGATTCGGAACGAAACGGAACGGAAAAATAGTGTGCCCAGATTTGAGAGGGTTTCCAACCTGTTCGATAGCCGCGTTGCCATGTCTGAATTACGAACTGCGAGAAGGTGACGAAAAGACGAAAGCGCCGATCGGGCAGGCGTCGTTGCTCTTCAGTTTGCTCGCCTTCTTTCCACGCGACTACACAACACATGCGCATTTACGACCCATCTACGCAGGAGCCGTCTCCGTGGTTTCAGTTTGCTTGCTCCCTCTTTTAAATCTAGGCTCTCTAAAACAGGATAGATGGACGGAGGATTGGATGCATAGCGGCAGTTGGACGGTGACTTGCGCCACCTAACCACATGTTTGTTTTTTCTTGCAGATTATATTGTTTAAGCCTGTTTACTCAGATTTAACAGCTATCTGTTCATTTACATAAAATAAAATCCCAGGTTCCCTTTTTCTCCCTTAAAATTGAGACCAAATATCGTAAAATGCCCCTTTTCTGAGATATATAAATATAAAAAAAGAGGACATGTTGCGGTGTTAGGTCGTGCTTTTAACGAGAAAAAAAGGCACGCGTGGCTGTAACTTTGGGTTTTTTTGTGACGCTTAGGGTAGATAGATTATGTTTGCGCTAAAAAATTGAATCTTCAGTGCCCAACGTCCATCAGCAGCTGCTTTTCTTTTTTTTTCTTCATTAGAACTTCTATACATTTTAGCTTTTGTTCCGTACGAGATGCATATTCTGCACCAGGCGCATACTCTGCACATATAATCATCTCATTCACAGCACACTTTGAAAAATTCCTACAAATTAAATCACTATTCGATATTCGATTCGATATTCGTCTTTTTTTTTCTTAATTCAATTCGGTATTCGATTCGATAACCACTATTCGGTATTCGCACACCCCTAAAAAAAAAAAAAGTAAAGTGGATTAGAGTACGACCATAGCACCTCTATACTCACAAAGCCTGCCAGTTTGGCGACGGAGTCATAGAGTGCCTGGTCACAGATTTAGAGCGTAAGGATTTGGTAGCACAGAGCATCAAAGAGCCATTCCTCAGGGAACCTGGACGTCAGCGCGCAGCTTTTGCAGTGGCGAGGACCCGAAACATACTTCTTTTGTGTCTCGCGTCCGCTGTGGCGAGACTCTTCTCCGTTGTATGCCACTCCACCTTTTCCATTTCGGCGGCCACTTCTCGTGGCAATCTGCCAGGCTTTGTCAGTATAAAGGAGGCTATGGTACGACATATGCTGGTGCTCTGTAGCGGGGCGCCATCCTGCTATGTAATCTTTGGGCAGCCCCTTAGTCCACAGAACTCTGAGAATGTAGAGGTTATCTATCCCACCTGTGACATCATCTGCAACTCGCAAGCTTCAGTGCTGCATTGGATTGTTTACAGCAAGGCATGCAAGTGAGTCATGTTTTTTTATCCGCAAAACTTTCAAATGGCCTAATTGTTTACCTCGGCAAACACTGCACGGTTCGGGACACAGCCACGCAGGCGGCAAGGCGTTGACACCAAGAGGTCCCGTTCCCTTTCCCTCGCTGGATCTTGTGGTACCCTTGTCTCCGTCGACTGAAAGGAGTATCCCGTCAGTGTCGTGCATACTTGAGCCTCCACCGAAACAAAAATGATTCCATATGAACCTACATGCCATTAAAGACCAAAGTTCACTTCTTCGCTCCTATTTTCTACCCACCTAATACAGTGGTTTGTTAACAGGAACACCACCGTTAACTAGAAAACTCATTCGTAATGCAAGTCCTTCGTAGCAATGAATAATGTTCAAGGTCTAATTAAACAACAAGCATGGGCGCTAAAGACACCCTCCTACATGGGCGAGTATAAGTGGACCTGATTCGGCTAACATTTGCGAGGCCTAGCTTGACAACGTAATAAATGACATTGTTTCTGGTCACATTATTTTTTTAGATGACTTGGCATTAGTTCTGACCTTGGACTGGTTTTGAACGCATCAATATAATGTTTGCAACTTCGCCATGGGAACCACGAAGTTCTTTCAAAACTAAATTGCAAGCTTTAAAATAAAATAACAAAAAAAGTTGTACCGATGCACGCATATAATTACCATTGTCTATGCCCGTACCCTCTGGCACCTGTTTCCAGAAAAATCAACAAATACGGAAGTAATGTACGAATTATACATCGTGAAGAGGCCTGCCGACAACGTGATGAACAGTGTATTGAATGCCAAGAACGCATGAACTGTTAAGTTTTTTTTTTCAGTGGATGACTATTTGCCCTTGATATTAGGTATTTTTTTGTACCATACCTAAAGTTACTATTCGTGCACGATCATGCTCCTTCACTGACATATTACTGCATTTTGAAAACATATGTACTAAAGTAACCAAAGCAGCCTACAGCTAAACAAGTGATACCAACACTGTCAGGATGGCTGAGGCTAACGTGACGGCACTAAGTAACAGGCTTGGAGAGAGGCGCAGACACTGTGATATTCAACTGAAAAGTTAATAAGCTCAAGTCATTATCCACTTTAAGCCCAAAATTCATGATTTGCACATGCCTATTATTCTCAGTATGAAGCCAAAGGCGAACCAAGTAGTAGTCCGTTGATTTATTGCCGAAATAGAATACAATTTGAATACCAAACTGGATGCTTTGCTTATTTTTGGAAGGTTGCGATAAAAAATGCACTACTTAATTGGGTGAAAAACAAAGCTTTGTAACACAATTATGTGCATGATTACACTCTACAAGTCGTTTTACATGTATACACATCATTCTATTTGAAAGCTAACAGAATTTTCAAAAAAGGCCGCGAGAGTTATGAGGATGTCTTCTTCATTGCGTGTTCGTGGGACTCTGCGGACATTAGTAAAGGGGATAACCGTCACAGTATGTTGACTAATTGACGAAAATTTGTTAGCTTTGTAACTAATGGCTTTATGGGCCATGCTGCAACAGCAGTGTTAAAAGCCAGTCAATATTAAAGGCTATCCCGACTTAAACAATTCACGAAATGCCAAGCGGCTTCGACATATTCATTGTCCAACTTTTGTGTTTTAATGTCGGATGCAAAAACCGCACTCAGTTTGAGCTCAAGAATTCGTGCCGTTAATGGTGGGTAGAAGAGTGACATAGTCGTACTGGGCACATCGTCACTATCTCGACAGTGTGTCCTTGGTAGATGCATCCGCGTCATACTTCCAAGATAGTGAAGGCGCGTCCAAAGCAACCACGTCCGCACAACATCCTGAGGTCTTCCCCGAGTGCGCAATTTTCGAATCGGGTGACAAAAAGGCAAATTTTTAGCATTCAATATCTTGAACCTTGTTGCTGTACACAAATTGTGTTAGTCTTTAATATTCACTGCCTTTGAAACTAGAATTGAAACATATCCCATAAAACAATTAATTAAAAACATTATTAAAAAATTTTTGTTCATTAGTTTTGATTAACATACTGCGACGGTTATCCCCTTATCTAATGTCCTTTAAGCCCCACAAACACACAGTGAAGGAATCATTTAAGTAACACTCGTGCCGTTTTTTTTTTAAATTTCGTTTGAATCAAAATAGACAGCTTTGTATATATGTATATATAAATACTGGGTGCATGTGCAAGCAGCCGTGCGCCATCCCACTATAGAGGTCCACTTTTTCCTTATGTAAAACTGGATCAAACTGGAGAAGGCCAGTTTTACATAAACCCCCAGCATGGTATGTACCAAGGACCGCCAGAAATGATTGCTCACCTCATAGAACACTCTGTGCGGCTTGAAGAGAGCGGCTTGCGGTCTTTGACGGTGGGTCTACCCGCTTGGTGCAGCTGGGACCTGCAAGAAAGTTATTGCAGCTTGCCATATACCAGAAAGTAACAAAGACAAGGCCAGTATTACATAAACCCCCAGCATGGCATGCACCAAAGACCGCCAGAAATGATTGCTCACCTCATAGAACACTCTGTGCGGCTTGAAGACAGCGGCTTGCGGTCTGACGGTGGGTCAACCCGCTTGGTGTAGCTGGGAACTGCGAGAAAGTTAATGCAGCTTGCCATATACCAGAAAATAACAAAGACAAGGTCAGTATTACATAAACCCCCAGCATGGCATGTACCAAGGACCACCAGAAATCATTGCTCACCTCAGAGAGCACTCCACGCGGCTTGAAGAGAGCGGCTTGCAATTTTTGTTGGTGAGTGAATTTGCCTGGTGCAGCTGGGACCTGCAATATATTTAATGCAGTTGCCATATACCACAAAGTAACAAAGACAAAGCCAGTAATACATAAGCCTACAGTACGACATGTCCCAAGGACCGCTACAAATGCACGCTCACCTCATGGAACACTCCATGCGGCTTAAAGAGAGCGGCTTGCAATCTTTAACGGTGCGTGCACCTGCTTGGTGCGGCTGGAACCTGCAATAAATTTAGTACAGCTAGCCATATACCACAAAGTAACGAAGACAAGGCCAGTAATACATAAGCCTACAGCACGACATGTCCCAAGGATTGCTAGAAATGCTTGCTCACCTCATAAAGCACCCCATGCGACTTGAAGAGAGCGGCTTGCAACCTGAGGGTGAGTGCACCTGCTTGGTGCAACTGGAACCTGCAATAAATTTAATACAGCTTGCCTTATACCACAAAGTTACAAAGACAAGACCAATATTACATAAGCCTCCAGCATGAAATATCCCAAGGACCACTAGAAACGCTTGCTGAACTCATAGAACTCCCCATGCGACTTGAAGAGAGCGGCTGGCAATCTTTGGATAGTACCTACGGGTTCATTTCCCTTCCTTGATGAGCCTGAGCACTTTCGGATAAATGCCGCCCTTTGCGGTATGGCATGGTGCACACCTGGTACCTCTTTTGGGTTTATCTGGCAAAAGTACCTATAACAAAAATATAACAACTGGGTCACACACTGCAGTAGCCAGCAATCCCACAGCAATATCTTCATCGAAGTAGAGTAGGAAAAGGGGATGAGGGTGCTAGTGGAGCAAGTTATTGCTCATTACTATGGTAGCCAATATTATGTGGATGCCATCTTCACTGTATAACTGTGTGACTCGGCGAGCGTTAGATAAGTGAATAAACATAAAATTATGTTTACTAACCAAAATATGTTAATTACCTTCTTAAGTATTGGTATAATGGGCTATGCTGCAATTGCAATTTTAAACGGAGACATTGTTAAAGTCTAACCTAAATGAAACAATTTTGTGAAAAAGCAGCAAGTTTTGAGGTAATCCATGTTTTTTGGAAATCGCCGGTTAAAGAGTTTTGGGGTTAGATTACTCTCTTTAAAATTGCAATTGCGAAGGGGCCCATTAAACCGCTGAATAATAATAATAATATTCATAATAATAATATAATACATTTATTGTATCTAGTGCACATCAGTTAGCATGACGGGCACATCAAAGCCAACATGAGGCTTGTGGGATATGCCACCCTAAAATTAACAGTCCAACATAGCTATACTTTGAACCCGAATGCAAAGTGAAACAACTATATGCAGACGTCCTTAGGATGTCACAGGTGTCATGTGACACAGTTAGATGCAGACACACACATGCACATACACACAAACATATGCAAATGCAACGTTGGGTTTGAAAATAGCCACTGTAAAAAAGAGGAAGCAATTATAACCTCGTTAAGAAAAAAAATCATGCACTAATGATAAATAAACGTAACTATACTAAACACAAATAACGCAACTATACTAAACACAAATTCATTAAACCGAGTCCAAAGGGGAAGTGTCACGGCCGGGGTGTCTGAAGCTGCACAAGTGTAATCTACAGTGAAATAAAAAAAGAAAACTAAAAAGCTATGTAATTAAACAGTGACTTTACAATTTTTGGTTAATTAGTAAACATATTTTGACGTTTATCCACCTGTCTAATGTCCGCCGAGCCCTACAATTATACAGTGAGGACGGCATCCACATATCTATCACCTTCATTTTCCTTTACAATCCGTTCAAGATTACAAAAAAAAACTATATCACAAGAAGTTTTCGACGTCATTTCAGCTGTCTAAAAACTCGGGTATGCAAATGAATGAACAGTACTCATCAATGAGAAATGAAACAAGAAAGCGCAGAAAAGTAAATAAAATATAAACTTCTGCGAAGCCGATCAGCCGTTGGGTATGCTGAGCTAATTATTACGATTTCGCGAAATGTTCACCCCTAAACTGACAGTGCGGTGGAAGCTGCATGTTCGTTTGACCAGTCAACTGTCGATTCTGCACAACGTGATCACCGCCTCTCCGCATACCCACGCGGGGAGAGCGAGGTCAAGCGATAAGAGGCTTTAATTATAGTTGGCGAACAAGTAGCTTGCACTGCACTGTCAGCTTACGCGTGAACGGAATATAGGACATGCAAAAACCTAAAATATATGTACCGTATTTTCCGGGCTATAGTCCGCACCCGGTGCATAGTCCGCGTGCCGTGCATAGTCGGCACCTGGTGCTTAGTCGACACGAAAATCTTCTTATAGACGGCACACCTTAACAAATGTCTGCTTTCTTAGCTCACAAAGAAGCGCGTATTATACGCAAATCATCGTTAACATACTCTTTCACAAACAAAATCCGTCACATCTCCTCATAATGAACGATCTTGAAAAACAAATTTCGTGTATAGTCCGCACGCGTAGATAGTCCGCACAGCCTAAAATTTCAACTTTTAAACATGTATAGACCGCGAACTATAGCCCGGAAAATACGATATAAAAAAAAAATAAGCACACTGTTAAATATAAAGTCAGAGCCAGCAGCGAGCTGCAGAGTGGATGTTTACAATAATTAACCCTCCCAACTGCTTGAGAAATTTCCCGTCAAATGACGAGGGCGGCCAATATCTTTGTGAACCTCTTGGAGACTCGTGAATCCAGTGCACTGGAAACTTCCGTTTTCGAAGCCGCTAAAACGTCGTTCAATGACATTGCATCGTCACAAAGATGTTAGCCACTCGCTTATGTTGTCTGGCTGCATGAATGTTGTTGCAAAAACAAACACAGAAACTAAGCTTCCATAAAAGCTCGCACTCACGAGTTCTCCTAAGAGATAAGGCGCAGGGCTCTGGGTAAAGGCGCCGCCGCTGCAGCACGGATAAATAAACACGTGCATATTATAACGGAAACATAACGTGCTGAAAAAGAAACACCAAAAGCACGATGTGTCGGTGGACGCCCGTGTTCTCAGGCCGCGGATTTCGAACACGCTCGAGCGCTACCACGCGTGCATGGGGTTTCCGTCTTCAACCGAAAGCACTCGAACCGCGAACATGGAGAAATATTCGATTTCAATACGTAAGCAAGACATTGCAAGGATAAAGTCACATTGCATACCTTGAAGTGGGCGATTTAGTCGTCGATGAGAGCTGATCAGGCCCTGATGCATCACAGAACACTACACTGACCACGATGTCAACAGCCACCGAGGCGAGTTCGGCGAACGCCCGAGAGCGATAGCTGTGACAACCTCTGTTTACGGCTGAGCGATACGGCGCACGACACGGAGCAAAACAACAGATATGGGAAAGAGCAGGCGGCAACAACTTGCAACAACGCACCAACACCGCCATTCTGCAAGAGAGGAGGGTCGAGAGAGAGCTGCGCGGCTGCGCCAGGCTGCGCGGCGGGGCATTCAACTCCTCGCCATCTGCGCATGCTTGCACTCCTGGGATTTCGGCTTTTCTGGAAGGCTCGGCTCTCGCGCCAAATAAATAATGAGGGCATCCTCGTATTTTGAAATGATGAGCGTGCCCGTCTTTTTTGACGAGGGAAAGACACGTAAAATGTACGTCAATTTTTTACAGTGTGCGTGCATTAGTTCGCAACCTCTAGAACAACCATTTAGACTATACTTCGTTTCAGCTTGGGTCCAGACGCAGCCGATGCTACAAGCGCGAGCTCCGGGCTTTCAGTGTCCCTGCCAAGCACGCGCGCTCGTGCAGTGCAAGTGACTGTTCAGGGCCACATGCTCGCGCTTGTAGCATCGGCTGCGTCTGGACCCAAGCTGAAACGAAGTATAATAGTACTGCACTTCTATAACACCCTCGTTCCCTTGGTCAATTTCGTCACAGCGCCGTAGTAAGAGGTGCATGTTTGCGCCTGAACGCCTTCTAGGACAGCGAGGGTCGTCATGTACCGCGTTAGCCTCATTGAAAATAGCGAACGGCGACGAAATGGTTTTATAAAATTTGAGTACTAGTCTTAGTGGCTGTTCTCCAGCTTACAAACAAATGCACGCATTGATCTTGCGAGGCGTTCGGCGTACGTCGACCTGCGTTCACTTGACTTCGTCAGGGCGGCTTTTTCGCTCACCCCCTGTGCCATCAAAATATTAATTCTTTCGTTATTAGTTGTGTCCGATAAGTAGCCATCAGAAGAAAAGGGTAATTACTGCATAGCACGCAAGTGTAGAGCAATTCACGACGACGACATGAGCAATGGATGCGTGGAGACGATGGCAGACGTCTGATCCAGAACCCGGCCATACCAAAACCACCCGTTGAAAGTGTCTTGTCTTGCAAAGGTATTACTGATCTAATATCTTGTGGCTTTTTTTTTTCATCTGACATGTGGTTTCTATGCAATGCTATAATATTTACTAGTCTTTTCGTGCTTTACTCTTAGTATTTATAATCGCCCACTAATCGCTAAATGTAAGTGATAATTTTAGAAATAAAAATAAAAATTGGGTAGCGTTAGTTGGGTGTGTACGTGTTGATGGCTATATTGTGGAACGACCTATTCACAAAATTTATTAGCCATTGAATACCTGGAAAATAAATTAGAAAACGAATACTATGCGCCAAATGCGGCTGACTCCCGTTGAGAAGTGGAAGAGTCAAAACAGAGTCACACGAATCATTGACTCTCTATGAGAGTCGTGAAGTGTTAAAGGGAGTCATGGAAGCAGCGACTCCCTTTGGACTCCTTTTTTTTTAAGAGTGTAGCATGTCTTTAAGGCTTTTTCCTCGACGGTACACGACGCGTGGAGCCTGCGGAAAAACAGATTAAAGGCTCTGGTTTTGTGAGAGAATATTAAAATTTTTGCGTAGGATGTTGTTGATGTTGGGAAGGTTACTTGCGTAGGTTAGCACTAAATTTTATTGTTTATTCTCTGAGCTTCGAACGCTTGTTTTGTTGATGGCTGTCGTGCGGTCTAGTCTACTAGCCTTTTCTATAGCACTGTTGATGACGCCTCGCGGATAATTTTGCCTAATGAGTGCTGTCGTTAGGTTATCTGCGTTTTGTTTGAAGTCTTGCTCGTTGCTGCATATTCGTTTGTACCTATGCGCCTGAGAATAGGGCAAACTCTTTTTGCAGTGGCGGGGGTGGCAGCTGTCGTAGTTAAGATATTGTTGCCTGTCCGTGGGTTTTCTGTAGAGTTTAGTGGAAAGTTTGTTATCCTGAATTTCGACGGTAACGTCCAAGAAACTAATTGCCCGCTGCGAAACGTTGTGGGTGAACCGAATAGAGGAATGAGCCGAGTTGTACTCCGAAATAAATGTGTTGAGTTCGTTCTCTGTGCCTGTCCATATCATAAAAATATCGTCAATATACCATACCTTCTATAGAAATATGGCTGAATCGGACGATCTATATATATATATATATATATATATATATATATATATATATTGCCTATTTCGTTGTTAATTCTGCATGACACGTAGTTTGTAATTCCTATAGCTTTAGTGGCAATTCATGTTGAATTTTATAGAATAAAGTATTGCCACACCCCGTCCCTAATGAAATTATTGTATGAACACTCGAGACCTAATATTAAATACTAAGATTTTGAGGCAATTTACATCGTTAAAAATAATAGAAAGTAAAATTTTCTAGAGAAAGAGTCCATACAAGATGTGAAAAATGGAACTAACGAGACATACACCACCCTCGTAGAACTGTATTCCCTCGTGACTTTGAAAGTACAACGAACTTGCCTCCAGAGCTACCTGGGTCAACATATATGCGTGAATTTTTTTTTCGTGAACCAACATTTTCTGTAGCACTTTACGATACGCACATGTTTATTGTTTAGTAATTTAGAAGCACAGCGTCAATATTGGGCTCCTTTTCTTGGTTCTATTTAACCATTGAAGATGATTCTCGTATTGGTGCGCAATCATTAAAAAACTTGAAACTGTATTTTTTTTTTTTTTTAATCTGGGCCGTACGTTTGACAAATGTTTCGTTTCTCCTAAAAAGAAACAGAAGTGACGGAACTGACGGTATTGCGTCCGAGTGGATAGACCCTCAAACGACGATTCGTCATTTGAGCCTCTAGCCAATCATATGCTATATCGTCAGTTCCGTCACTTCCGTTCTGTTTTAGGAGAGACGAAAGTTTGGTCTTTTTTTATTTTAACACAATTTTTATTTATTTTCCCTCCCCTCTAATCCGTCACTCTCCTTCTTTAATCCCCATCCTCGAGCGTAGTGCGACGCCTCTTAAATCTGTAACAGCATTTTTATGAAGAATCGTGTTCTCGATCTCGTGATTCGCTGATATGTTTTTTTATGCAGAACACGATGATTGGCTGGATGTGTTTTCAGAAAAAGATAAATGAGCCATGTTTATAAGAAGTGCGACTATTGAGGCTGGTTGACACAGCACCGTTTTCTTACGCAACTTACAAGTCATCGAAACATTCGTGTATCAAATGTCGCATGCTAGGCTATATCCTTGAACTGGTGGTCACGCTTAATATGAAGCACGCATGTCCTGGTAACTTGTACGTAATCTTTCGTGACGTAACGTAACGTACCATAAGAAACCTGGGCTGTGTGAAGCTGAAGCGGCCGTGACACGAGCAAATGGGTACCGTATTTTCGGGACTATAGTCTGTGGCCTACACAAAATTGACCCGGTGCGGACTATCTACAGGTGCGTACCCTACAAGGATTTATTTTTCTAGATCCTTTACTGTGACAGGACGTGAATGATTAAAAAAAATATCGCAGTATATTAATGTTGACTTATGCATGATATAAGCTCCCTTGTGAGCTAAACAGCGGGTATGATAATATTACGTTCGGATTAGGCCTTAAGTCCAGACTATGCGCGGAGTGAGGACTATGCACCTGATGCGGGCTATACACCGGAAAATAGGTAATCCCTTCATGCGTCAGAACACGAAACTAACCCGTAGTAGTAAAAACGCTCAGATTTGAACATATGAACAGAACGCACTAACAAATTTTCATATAAAGTTCTTCAGACTCGCTTAAATAAAAAAAAACATAAATCACTTCATTCGGTGTATCTGCGGTTAACGAGTTTTCAGATTGAAAGATGGATTAATCCTAGATTAATCTGACGAAGGCCGATTACAACGACAGGATGAGCCGTTGCCTCGATTGACATGACTAACTTTAATCAGCAGGACGCACCGAATTTTTCCTCTTGATCCTCGCTGCAGGATTATTTCCCTATATAACCGAACGTAGATTAGTTTTGTAATCATTGTGCATCTTCTTCGTAGCCGTTTCTATCCATACAACATTTTTCGTGGCATCATGACGTGGAGTCCGAACACAGAGCCCGCAAGGCGTGCGAAGAATGGAAAGCTTCTGTGTCATCGTAGCTGTTTACCCTCCGGGCTTCTATTATATCGACCTCGCTGGAATCCGCGTTGCCGAACGACAGGGACGGGCGGGCGCCCGTACGCAGAAATAGGTAAGCGTAACGTAAACAGACGCGATCTATGGTTCGATGGCAACAAAGAGCCTCTGTCACTGTCAAGATTACTTGTCTCGCCCTCAGCCCTGTACTAATACTGTTAAAACGCAAACCCTGAAAATGAATCTTGGCATCTTCAAGTGCCTCCGACAAGGTATATCTGAGTGCCTTAGTAATTTTTTTAACATATTCTTGAAACGTTCAGCAATAAAGATATCGCAGCAGTATTTATAAATCAGATATTCTCCTCTTTTCCCCTGCATCACACGGCCAGCCGCTCAGCCCCCCCCCCCCCCCCCCCCCCCGCCCCCTACTTTATTTTTTTGCGCAGACACTCGCAATAAAAAATGAGAACTCCAAATAATTTTGAACTCATAAGGCGTGTCAAGGACGTCTTCGTTTTTTTGTTTTTTTAATTTAGTTTAATGCTTCTAGCGTTGGGTTGTTGTTGTTTTAAGAAGTCCGAAACGTTCTGGACTTATGACGGTTTCATAAGTTTTCAACGAAGAAACCCTAAATTGAATGCTTAACACGGGGAGGGAAATAATTGAAGTGACTTCTTGTAGATTCACTGACAGCCTATTGAACTCATCAAAAAAATACTCCTGACTAGCCGCATCCTCAGCTTCGGAATGCGTTAGTGAATTTCCGGATGGAAGCTGAGAGGAGGAGACAAAAAGCGCCCAGGGTAGTCAGAACGCCAAGCTCTGACTAGAGCGATGACTGGAACGATCTATACTTTAAGTTTTATGTTAAGTTTTAAGTTTAAGTTTTGAGTCCAGAGGCATCGACGCTACGAGGTAACGGGACCTGTCAAGCAGAATCAAAAGCGCCAGTCACTAGGTTTTTTTTTTTCTGTTTATGATTGATTTGGCGATCAGAGACCATGTACAGGAACCTGACGAACACCACGATGGGGCGCTTTTCACTAAGACTGATTGCTCCCATGGGTTCGTGGCGTCGGGTACATCTGGGCTTAAAGCGAAACGAAGAATAGCTCCCCTTTAGTGCGCAGCTCTTAAGCGCCCGTTTCCGGGTTCAGTGGCGTCGGCGTTGGCGTGACAGCGCGTTGAATTGTGGGATGTTTCCCATAATGACGTCACACTTTACGTCATGAGGGTAAAAGTTTCCCGTTTAATTTGGCGGAAAAAGTTTCTGATAAACTTGGCGCGAAATTCTTTCACTAAATATAGCGGGGAAATTTACCCGCTGATTTTAGCCTGAAAATTTCACCGCTAAGTTTTTCGGAAATATTTCCGCCAGTTGTAGCGGGAAATTTTAAGTCACGTGACCTCAACACCAAATCAGTTTCCCCGCTAAACCTAGCGGAAAACGTTTTGCTAAATTTCTCGCAAAAATTAACCTGAATATTTCCCCGCTAAATTTAGCGAGGAAATTTTCCCCTAATTTAGCCGGAAATTTAGCAAAATTTCCCGCTAAATGAGATGGGAGCATGAAAGGAGGAAGGGATGGTACGGAGGAAAAACAGGGACATACGCTCCCCTCCGTACCCTCCCCTTCTCATGAACGGCGGTCTCATCGGCATTACACGTAATCGAAAACATCCTTTCATTTTCTTTCTTTTTCCTACTCACTCATCCAACGCGTTCAAACACCAAGTGGACACGAAACCAGCAGCTAGCTTCCCGTCTATACCCACTAATCACTCCAACCAGAGCACGGCTCTTTTCCGTCCCCGCGAACTCTCCTCTTTTCCTCTCCCTCCATTTCTACCCGCATAGATTCTTCGACTTCCAAAGTAGCAAGAAACGAGACGTACCTTCGAGCTTGCCTTCTGGCTTTGTTTTACGTGGAACGGTGTCAGAAGATGCACAAATAAGTGAAGAGCATTTCATGGGTTGATGTCTGGACACAATACTCTGTACTTCTCTCACCAGGCCGAATCGTGAGAGATGTAGAAAGCACGTGACACGTTCATTCGATGTACACTCAGCAGAGTGAAACCTCATGCTCAATGTCAAAGCACAGATTATTATTATTCGCCGCGCTTCCTTCATAGATTGCAGCCTGTCCCAGGGGCCTTGCGGGAAAGTAGACGCTTCAGAATTTTTTGTTCTTGTTATTTATGAATTACACACGTTAAAAGCCATTAGCAAGTAGGAATCATTTATGCGATGATGCGACTAGACCGATCAAGACTTTCATATTAGATGTTGCGAACGCAGCAGGCTTTCATAGAGACATTTTCAACAATGCGCTCTTTATTTTCTCGTTTATTCTTCGAGGCCAGATGTAGAGCGAACCTGTGGATCAACGCCACTCAATAGTGTACAACCAGGAGCCTGATTTCGGTCACAGCGGGAGCGAGGGCGCGAACTAACTTGCCTCTCGCGGGGAGAGCGAAAACAGGGCTTGCAGAAGGGGAGTCTGCTACGAAGCGTCCTCCGCAGACGGAAATATAACAAAACACCGTACATCATCTGTTAATAGACGGGGGAAAAATTATAATTTGCCTGCTACAAGCCGAGCGCCGCGTTAAAGCCTGAGGCAGACTCAAATTGTGATCGTCTGCTACTTTACCTTGGAAGCCATTCACACCTCGCGCTTCGTACGCAAATTTCAAGTTATTCTGCTCCCGTACACAAGTTAACACCGGCCCGTGAATGAAGAAGTTCTTAGGAGCGAGGGCATCAGAGGCTGTGAGACGTAACTCACTCTTTGTACGAGCATGTTGGTGAGACATTCTTGCCAAAATATTGTTCTATTGTGATGTGCGAACGCATAAAAATTGTCCCATTGGTTTATTAAGCGCAAACTGTAACGGCACGTCTATTCAGCAGCTGAGAACGCTCTGATGAATGCAAATATGTTCAAAAAGCCAGGGGTGGTCATAATGAAAAAAGTTTACTCTGGCTTAACTCAACAACAACTTGTGGATCATTTGCGCAGGCTTAAGACGAAGGGAAGGCTCGATGAGGTTCTTTATCGCCGCCTTTTTTCGTCTGATGGGTCCACCCCCAAGATCTACGGGCTACCAAAGGTGCACAAGGAGGGTTGTCCTCTTCGTCCGATTGTTTCGTTTATTGGATCGCCTACCTACGACCTCTCGAAATTTCTGGTGGAGTTGCTGAGGCCGTTGACTGAGGAGAACACGCTGTCTGTTGCCAACTCTCGGGACTTTGTAACAGCTGTCCGTAAGCAAGAGCTTGAGGATGACGACGTAATGGCTTCCTTTCACGTCGTCTCTTTGTTCACGAATGTGCCAATTGGATTGGCTGTTGATGTCGTGGAAAAACGTTTGCTAGATGATTGCACGTTGGGATCTCGCACGGCCTTAATGGTAGAGGATATTGTGATTTTGTTGCGGTTTTGTTTAAACCAGACTTACTTTACTTTTGACAACGTGGTGTACCATCAAATTGAAGGTTGTCCGATGGGAAGCCCGGTGTCCGTTACGGTGGCCAATTTGGTAATGGAGCATGTGGAGAAGTTGGTCGTGAACTCCTTGTCTTTCCCCTTGAAAATGTACTGCCGGTATGTTGATGACACTTTCGTAATCCTGAAAAAGGTGAACTTGCATGCTTTTCACTTGGCGCTGAATAGTATTCATACGGCTATCCAGTTCACGTGTGAAACTGAGAGGGATGGTGTGCTGCCGTTTTTGGACGTATTGGTGCGCCGGGTGGGCGGTGGTGCCGTAGAGACTGAAGTGTACCGAAAACCGTGTGACAGCGGAAATGTTTTGTGCTTTGATTCCCATCACCCGGCGGAACACAAGCGCGCCGTGGTACGGACACTGTTGTCGCGTTGCGATGTGTTGTCTTCGAACGATGACCTCCGGTCCCGTGAACTGACAAGGATCTCCACTTCCTTAGGCAGGCGCCATTATCCGGGATCCTTCGTAAGTGACGCGCGTAAGCGCATGCAACAGTGCAGAGTAGACACTGGAGGCAAAGGGAAGCCGACAGTGTGTATTCCCTATGTCCGGGGAACCTCGGACTCGATTAGAAGAGCTTTGACCCCTTTGGGCATCCGGACCGTGTTTAAGCCAGCGTATACTTTGGCGAAGGCGTTCTCCAAGCCGAAAGACGTTACCCCCGCCAACGCCCAGACAGGTGTGGTGTACAAGGTCAACTGTGTCGACTGCGACGCCACGTACATTGGGGAAACCGGCAGACGGAGCAGCACTCGGCTTAAGGAGCATAGAAGAGATGTGATGAAGGCCACGCATGCCACAAGAAGCAAGTCTGAGCTCGTCGACCACAGCTGGACGACCGGACACGCGTTTGACTTCGACAATGTGGCGACCTTGGCTCGTGAACAGCGTTGGGGCCCGAGGAAGTTCGTGGAATCGTGGTTTATTCGCCGTGACCCCAGAGCGTGCAACACAAACCGGGGCCCCCTACCGGACATTTACGGAGACTTGCTAGATTAGAGTCGACTGGTTTGACTCTCCCCACCACCGGGCCAGTTCATACTGATGATGCCACCCGGATAGGTGGCGAAACGTCTGTGTTGTTTGTTATATTTTTTGTTGTTGAGTTAAGCCAGAGTAAACTTTTTTCATCATGAGAACGCTCTCGCTATCACCTTGAGCCCATTTGAACCCCAAGGACTACTAGGAAATTTCTAACGAGCTTCGAAAGCCGCTGTTGGGTCGTTATACGCCAAACAATACAGGCTTTTATCGAACCTCCCGGATTCGATCCAAGCATATTATATCAAATTTTCTTGATGTGAAAACACTTTTCCCAGTACAATTCCGCTATAGAAGCGTTTGATTTATTTATTTTTATTTTTGCATAGTGCTAACCTCGTCTCGGAGGTCGTGGTAGGAAGGTTTAGAAACTAGTCGATGGCCTAAATATGTTGAAAAACAGGTTGGAAAGGGTAACAAGCACTACATTTTCAATCCATTTTATGACAGGGCGCTTATCTAAAAAAAAAACGATTCTAATAAATCAAAGTATAACTAATTGTCCAAAACAAAACCTTACGTCCTGAATTCTGAAGCAGTTTAATATTAGCTATGACATATGAAAAATTAAAAACAAAATGTAATTCCTAGTTTTGTTTTGTTTCATTTTGTATTCACAACGATAAAGACATGACACAAAAACTTAGTTGTATTGGTAGGAAGAGGTATTTCAAAAAGAATCAATACGAAGTATGCTAGTTTTCAATGAAAAAAGCTGGGACTGATGGTCGGTTAAAAAAAAAAATCTGTTTATAGGTCGGGAAAAAATTATATCTATGTATCTGTTTTCATTTTTATTTTTCAGTTTTATTTTTTATAAACAATTTATTTTTGTAAGTTTGTGCGTTTAACCTTGACTTTTATTCCGTCAGTTTTAAGTGTATTCTGCGCGTATCTAGCGTTCTTGGGTCTAGCCTTGATTGTTCTTGTAAAATAATATTGCAACCTTTTTTGTCACTTTACACTTTTTCCTTGTGGGACTTTTTTTGCTTAATTCGCCATTAAATTAGATTTTTTTTCATCTACCCACGGCTGCTGTGTCTGCGCACGTTTATATCATCATTTATATTATCATTTAGATCGTGTTTTAAATCATACCACTCTTACTATGATGATTTAAATCAAACGTTTACCGCAAACGAATTCCGGAAAAACATTTCTAGTTAGCGTTTGCCTATCATTTGATGCTTTTCGTTTGCATTTGTTGTGTCTTCAAATTAAAGAATCAGCAAACAAGAAAGATTTGTATCGGGCTTAACACGAGTAAAATTCATTGCTCTTTCGAGCAAATAGAATAGTTGAGCTTTCTATCTTGAACTTTGTTCGTGAGTTACATACAGTCCTACTGCAAACAAATCAAAACGTGAAAGAAAAAAAAAACAGTAGAAAGGTAATGTCTTATTGCAAGCAAATGGGAACGCGAAGAAAATATATAAGGCTATTAAGCTAACTATAAAAATTAAGGTGTTTTCGTTAGTGATAAAATGCTGTGAATTAAACTGTACTTTATATTTACGCCATTTCTTTTTTCCGCGATGTAATACGTGATCTGACGGATTGACAACCAAATTAGCCATGTTTAACAATACCTTATTGATCAAAATTCACTAATTTCTAACTACAGTGATTTAAATGAATTTAATATGATTCGAATCAAATAAATCTGATTTACACAAAAAAAATATTTCTTTGATTTCTTCAAAAGAAGTCATGATTTTTTTTTACCCTGCAGTGGCAGCTGTGTCGACAAAATGTACTTGGCAAAGAAGAAAACAAGACAGTTTAAAAAATTGGAGGATTGTAAGTTGTCTAATTAGCCTATCAGAGGTAAAGGGAAGGGGAAGAGGAAAGGGTGGCGTATTTAACCACCCAGACGACAATTTATGAACTCGTATGCAAAACAAAGCATTTGAGCGGTAGAAGAGCAGCTATTTAAGTCATTTTACCTATACTCGAACCAAAGTAGGGCTACTTGACTCAAACAGCATTTTCTTGTGAAGTATATTTCGAGATTGCTGGCTCAATAACAACTGGCAAAAGCAGCGTTTAACTAAAGGAAGTAATTAACCATAAACGAGTAGATGCTCCAACGTTTTTTTCTGTGTATGTTTTTTTTTAGTTGTTTTTTGTTACTCACAACCTTATAACCTACGACGATGAATGTTTCCCACCAACTGCATAAATTAGTTCCGCTTTGGAAGATGTATTTCCTTCGCTACGTTTAAACTGATCAGAGCCTTGAGAAATCCTCCGGGAATTGGATAAAGCAAATTCGTTGTTCTAGAAAAAAAAAAATGTTTTTTCCGCTAACATTTTTATTCCGTTTATCCCATCTCTTACGTTGTTCTACGGATCAAAAATTGTTAAATTTAATGGAAGCGCTACGAACTCCTCACCAATCTAATAATGGGAGTTTTCAGCGAGTGCCTTTCAGTGCGTTAACACACAAAGGCAAGCGCGTTCCAAACACCGTACAATTGGTACTTCACGGCGTAATTAACAACATGAGTTTATAGAATGGACTCGCGATATGAATAAAGGATGATCAATGATTTCGTCTTCTTTGTATGCTTTTATAATGACTAATTTTTTCTAAGGTCGTTTGCGCAGAAAGTAGAGTTGTATTTATATTCACGAAACAAAACACATCCCCAACGAAAGTTCCACTGCCACGGGAACACCTGGTTTTTAATATACACTTTTAAGAAATAATTATTCATCATTAATTATTTTCGCCAGTGGTGGGTTTCGTTAAGGAAATTCCTAATTGAATTTCAAATTCCACGTGCACGACGCGTGCCTGTGGAAAGTATCTTCCCTGAGCTTCCAATGCAATTACGCTTCCGAGTAGGGACTCACATCGTCAGAAACCGATATGAACACGAGCAAATAGAACCACCACAGTGCGACTGTTGACGATCCTTAAAGGGGCCCTGCAAGGACTTTTTCACTGGATTTTAATTTGCACCAAACCTGAGCGCACTGAACGTAGTAACCTAATAAACTTTTCTTCTCTCGAATTTCGCTTTATTTTAGAAGTTATAGGAAAATTAAAGTTACAACAAAACAAGCAAAATATAACCTCCCTCATGACGTCCTTGGTTGCTTGAGTGGCCGTGAACTAGACGAGGGGTAGTGAGCTCAGCCAGCGGTGACGGCGGCGCACTCCGTGTCGAAGGCTCGAGAGGGCGCCAGTAAAGAATGTTCTGGATAGGCTGTATGAAGCGGGCAGCCAGGCCGGCTCGCACTGCATTTGCTGCGCGATTAAACACTAATTCGGATTGACACATCATTGGACACAAACGACAGTAAACACGGAATAAAGATCAGTTCAGAATTGGAGCCACTTCGCGCTGCCATACCACCAATAGGCCGAACCGCAAGCCAAAGCTACTCGCCGAAGGCCTTGGGAACGCTCAGAACCGGTCATATCCTCCAACCGCTGCGCCGCCGCGTACATCTGGGACCTTTCTACGCTCGCCGCTCGTTGGCGCCTGATCCCACTAAAACCTTTCTAGTATGCGCCGCCTTTTCCACCGCTTGGTGGAGGGTATGTCGACGGGTCATTTCTTGTTTCCGTACTTTATAAACTGCATTTGTTTCTTTTTTGATCTAAAAAAAATGAAAGCCGTTTACAACTTCGTGTAACGCCGAACTGGAGCACAGCTCTTGAGGAGGAGGAGGGAAGGGTACTGAGGGGAGGGTATACCCCTTCTCCCTTCTCCTCCCTTGTGATCCTGCCTGCTACTCCTCCTCCTCTCTTCCCCTCATCCTCCTCCTCCACCCCTCCTTCTCCTTCACCTCCTCCTCATCCTTCCTTCTCCTCGTCCCCTCACGGGGGTCACGTGACCTCGGGGGGAGGGGGGGGTCACGTGACCAGGGGCGGTCACGTGACCTGGGGGGTCACGTGACCGCCCCATGTTGCCCTAGGTTGCCCCAGGTTGCCCTTGGTTGCCCTAGGTTGCCCCAGGTTGCATGCAACGCGCGGTTACGCCGACGGCGACGACGGCGACGTCGACGCCGACGCCGCTCAAGCCGGAAACGGGCGCCTAAGAGCTGCGCTCTAAAAAGTGAACAGAAACTACTTTTATAAATAACTGAAACGGTTGCACCGCTTCTATTTGGTATTTCAACAAAAAATGAAAGCCGTTTACAACTCCCTGTAACGCCGAATTAGAGCGCAGCTCTTGAGGAGGAGGGGAAGGCACGGGGGGGGGGGGGGGTCACGTGGCCTGGGAGTCACGTGACCACAACCTCTAGGGGGAAAATTTTCCGCTAGATGTAGCGGGAAAATTTTCCCGCTATATTTAGCGGGGAAACTTTTCCGCTAAATCTAGCGGGGAAAATTTTCCGCCAAATCTTGTGGGGAAAATTTTCCGCTAAATTTAGCGGGAAAAAATTTCCGCTAGGTTTAGCGGGGAACATTTTCCGCTAGATTTAGCGGGAAAATTTTTCCGCTAAATTTAGCGGGGAAAATTTTCCGCTAAATTTAGCGGGGAAATTTACCCATCATGCACCGCGCGGTTACGCCGACGGCGACGGCGACGCCCGGCGACGCTGACGCCGCTCAAGCCGGAAACGGGCGCCTAAGGGCTGCGCTCTAAAAATAATGTTTTAGCGGCTCTGACCAATTGTAAGACCATGACCTAAGACGTCACATATCACGCGCTTTCGGCACATCGGGTCGCCCCCGTAGGTGGAGAAGGTTTCCGCGTCGTCCGGTAAAATATGACGCACTGATATTTAGTTACTCTCTCCGTGCCCGCTGGCTTGCCCGAACCCCGAGGGACGGGGGAAACAGCAAAAAAGGTAGACGCTTAATTATGATTGCAGGGTCCCTTTCATAATAAAAAAAAACGAGCGCACTTTTTTTTTCTCTTGCGGTGGACCGCGGCAGATGCTAAGAGCCATCGCCAGTGGCGTACCAACTTGTTTTTGAGTGAGGGGGCAAACCGGTCCCTCCCCCCCCCCCCTCTACCCCCCCAAGGGCCGGTGCCGGTGCCCTTGGTATTCCTTGGGCGCCGCCGGCCTGTTTGCCCTGGCCAGTGGCGGCTGTTTCAAGGGGGGGCAAAACACATACCTTTCCCCCTACTCTGAGAACTGGGGAGGGGGGGGGGGGGCAAGCGCCCCCTTGCCCCCCCCCCCCCCCCCCCGGTTGGTACGCCCATGGCCATCGCAACAAATCCGGTGTTATGTGAGCGCCACGTGACCTCCCGGGGTGTTCGCAGCGGCACGCGAGGCAGGAAGTCACCCGATGCGTTTACTGATGGACTGGCTAGGAAGCAGGCAGTGGCGTAGGCGGGGGGGGGGGGGGGGGTGTTTAAGGGGTTGAAACTTTACCGAAATGCCAAACCTAAGTGGGGCCCGCTCGCTCCCCTGCACACGCAGTCGGTTTTGTACGGGGCATGGACCAAAGGGGGAGCGCGGACTGTCTCCATTATATATACTTTCGGGAAAAGTGTTTGTGGGGTGGAAAATGCTCAAATAATTAAAATAGCCAAAATGTCTTCATTCATGTTTATTTGATACAATGCGAAACTTGATCTCAGATATATAGAGAACGGATATTTCGAAACATTTGTGTGGTGAAGAATGACAATTTAAAGGTCAGGTATTACAAACTATCCTCACTAATATACCCAGTTCAATCAAATCAAAGCGAACATAATAAAACGAACACATTGTGATAATATAAAACAATGCCAGTGATGTAATAATAAATGATTTGTAAACACAGCTGCACTGTAAGCAACGGGTGCCGCCGCGCTCAAGCACAATTTGAGTGCTCTTCAGAATTACGTGCTTTCGAAAGTAAAAAAAAAAGGAACTGTAACTAGTTATTTCAGAAAGCCATTTACCGGCTCTTTTGATCATCTCATATATGCCAAACGCCTACACATTAAGATGCAGCCACCTGCGTTCACGGCAAAGAATATCCAGGACGTCCTTTGCTTCAACTTCAATGTCGCAGTGAACATTCAAAGGCGCTAGACCGAGCAGTCGCTCATTCGAAGTGGACACTCTCAGGTATGTTTTCAACCGTCGTAGCGAAGAGAAGAAGCGCTCAGCTTTCGCTGTTGTTACGGGCAGAGTAGCTAAGATCTTGAGGAGACTGCGGAATTTTGGAAATAGGGCTTCCGGAAAAAAGGACGACCGCCTGTAGTGCAGACGTAACGGGCGTTTCGCTTTTCTTCCTCTTGCATTAGGCAGCATACCTCGGCAAACCTCACTCATGAGGGCCCTCACTCACCCTAATCTACACGGGTGAGATGAGGGTGAGTGAGTTTCTGAACCAGGAAAATTCATGAGTTGAGCATGAGTGAGGGCCGTGAGGGCTGTGAGGGCTGTGAGGACCGTGAGTGCGTGAGGGCCGAGAAAGTGGTGAGTGCGTGAGGGGTATGAGGGCCATGAGTGCGTGAGGGGCGTGAGGGCGGCGAGTGGCGTGAGGCCCCCTTCAGACCCGTATTGAAAATAATTCTAAAGGGGCCATCAGCCTTGAAGGATTATGGGACCTCACAGGCCTTCAACACCCTTCAGAAATGCCCTACAGAAAAGCCCTTCAAGGATACCCCACAGAAAAACCCTTCAGCCCAAACCCCTTCGCCCACCAACTCTTTAGACGCGCAGATGAGTGTAAATCATAGACAAAAATGAAGTTCAAAACGTTATTGGAAATTTATTTCAGACATTTAGTCTTACATGCATATTGTAACTCAAAAAGGCGATAAAAACCAACGTTTGTTCAATCCCGGACGGAAGCAGCTGTAGACGAAAGCGATCAGGTCAAATAAGGACAACTTAGTTTTTTATCACACAAAACAAAATATTTTAAAGTACTCACAATGCCGCTGGGTAAATCCTGATATACGGTAGTTTAGCTAATAAAACTGAGCAGGTGCACCTCACGGACACATACACTCATTAAGAGTGAGTAAGCGCGTTTGGCGAAAACCACGAGCTCGCAAGCAGCACCCACCACGGTTGAGAAATCCTGAGCACAGTCATGGTGTCGTCCCAGATGCCGTCGCGGAGGCGTCTTCGGCGTCTTTTTCGCTAGCTAGATGCTTCTGAAGCCGGACGGACGAAGAGGCGCGCAGTACAGGGCCGGACAGCGGCCGTCATCCACCGTCTCAGGACCCACAGTGGCATGATAACGGTGCGCAGGCACTACAGGCGGTGGGACGCTGACCCCGACTGCTTGACTTGCGGTGAGTAGGCCGATACCGGCTGGCGCGGGAGATCGCTGGAGAGGCCGTCCTGCTTAGGGTCCTCGGGCATCGCCTAGCCTTCCAGTGGGTCCCTGGTCACTGTGGCATTCAGGGCAATGAGCAGGCTGACAGGCTGGCCGACCACGTGCACGACGAGCCCCGGTTCCAGACGTCCAGCGTTGGCCCATTCGCCGACGCCAAACTCCTTGTCGCCCGAGCGGCAGCGGCGGCGCACCCTGACGAGCGGTGCGCGGCCGGGGATCACCCGGCAAGACCCCCCCGGGGCACGAGTCGCCGAGTCGCCGCCGTCGTCTACCGTATCCGAACGAACTGCGCCAAGACCCCGGTGCGGCTCCACTGCCGACGCCGAGACACCGACCTACGCAGCCCGAACTGTGGAGAATGGACAGATATGGCGCACCTCCTCCTCGCCTGCACGGAGCACGACGGCGCTAAGGCGGCCATGACATAATCCCCTGCCGCGCTGGGCCTTCCCTGAGGAACGAAAGACGAGATTTTGCTGCCACGAGGCGACAGACACCCCAAGGAAGGAGCTCTAAAGATCCTGCTCACCTTTCTCGAGGATACCGACCTCATCGAATCGCTGTGAGCCCGTGGACGAGCGGGCGGCGCGGCCGGTGAAGTAGACCATCGGACGCGCGCCTCAAGTCGGAGAGCTTGCCAGGCGACGAAAAAGGGACAAATGGCTCCCGCGCGTCTTCCCCGAGTTTTCCTCCCCCAGCGCAACCGGTCCGGCGGCTCCTCCTCGCCAACGGGTTTTTTTTTTCCCCGCTGGATTTTTGTATTCCCCTCTTTTCCCTCCCGGCTTGCTTCTTCGGCCATTCCCCGCCTTCCCTTGCCTCTATCTTCAACTCTATCTTCCCCATACCTGCCTGCTTCCCCCTCCCCCGCAAAGCCAGTGACAAATGCGCCCTGTGCACATACACTATTGGCTCTCATTTTCCCCCTGATTTCCATTTACAACGCTTACACACACACACCGAGCGGACAGGATTGCGTTCGCTAGCAAACGCCGCTCGGCCCGCGCCTCGTTAATTCTCCAAATGGAGCGGTCATCCCCAGTGGCCTCCTTGGAGACCAAACACCCGGGCAGTGACAGACGGGTCCAGGAGCCCACTCGTGTTTGATAGAAGGGCAGTAATAAAAATCTGACCGTACACACATACGATCGGCATTCTCCAAATACTTATTTTTTCCCGTCGCAAACAGTAAGTACCTAATTAAACTTGAGGAAGAAAACGAGAAGGACGGACAACCATGGAAGTTTGTGGTTGTCCGTCCTTGTCGTTTTCCCCCTCAAGCCTAATTACCCCTATCAACCCGCTCGTTCTTTCCTTAAATAAGTAGCTATTGCTCTAATTCTGCGAAATGTGTTTTCTCCCACCTAGGCCGTGGCCCCACAGGAATCTCAAGTAGCCTGAAGGTTTTCCCGACCCTATTAGAAACGTTCTTGACAGGCTTTCAGACATTTCAAGGAATTGTAAAGGGCACTTCAGACATTTCAGGAGAGCCTCTGACGGGGCCAACGAACTCACCAGGAAATATCCGTGCCCCCTTCAAACATCTCAGAAATTCCTGAAGTCCCCTTCACACCCTTTAAAATATTTTGAAGTCCCCCTCAGAGAGATTTTCAATAGGGACAGAACAACTTTCTCAGCCATTTTAGTGTTGCTGGCGGGTTGTTCCCTAGGTTTCCTTAGATCGACACGAATTCTTGAGATCGTGTCCGGCTCGAAACAAGCGAGCAACTCGGAGCAATTCGAAGCTGTTTGAAGCGGCTGCATCCAATCAGGGACGCGATTTTTTCACGTGATACCTCGTGCCGGTGATGATGACAACAATAGACTTGGTTCTGGTTTGAAATTAATTGTTTTTGGCAATAAACTGTTTCAGAAAGATGCATTGGTATTCTCAAAGAGATATAAATGCATAAAAATATGTTTAGAGTGCGTAATTGTGTGTCTAAATAGTGCAAGAAAAATAACATTTTATGACGATGATGGCAAATTGCTGCAATTGGTTGCTGCGTCTGAACGCGGACGGCCCGTGTTGCTGGTTTTGCGACGTCAAGTTTCTGGGCGAAATTGCCCCATCTGAAGCGGGCCTGAGTGGCGTGAGGGCCATGAGTGCGTGGGGGCGTGGGGCTATGAGTGAGTGAGGGCCGTGAGGGCGGTGAGTGCGTGAGGGGCGTGAGGGCCATGAGTGAGTGAGGGCCGTGAGGGCGGTGAGTGCGTGAGGGGCGTGAGGGTAATGAGTGAGTGAGGGCCGTGAGGGCGGTGAGTGCGTGAGGGGCGTGAGGGCCATGAGTGAGTGAGGGGCGTGAGGGCGGTGAGTGACGTGAGGGCCATGAGTGCGTGAGGGGCGTGAGGGGTATGAGTGCGTGAGGGCCGTGAGGGCGGTCAGGGGCGTGAGGAGTTTGAGTGCGTGAGGGCCGTGAGGACGGTAAGTGCGTGAGGGGCGTGAGGGCCATGAGTGCATGAGGGGCGTGACGGCCGTGAGGTTCAGTGAGGGTGAGTGAGGGGCTGAAGGTGAGTGTAGCTGTGAGGGTGAGGGTGAGTGAGGGGCTTAGGTGAGTGTGGCTGTGAGGGTGAGGATGAGGGCGAGTGATGGCGACTTAAAATGCCGACCTCTGCTAGGCAGCTCATATGAGCAGCTCGCATTGAACAAAAGGAAATGAAACCAGGCCTGAAAGAGCCCCAGAAACTCTTCAGCGCCAGGAGCTGGCCCGCTTTCCATGATTGTTGCAGGCAGAAGCGACGAAAGTAACTGCAACGTACGCCGGTGCTTTTTAAATCTCCCATCCAACTGTGTGATCAGGTAATCCATGAAAGAAAGGAACACGGAGCGCTTAAAATGCCCTTATGTGCTCCCAGCGGGAATGCTAGAGCGGTGACGTTGCCGACCTGTTACTCGCGGCATCTGAATTTCAACTTCTGCTGTTTCGACCATTTTAATGGCGGCTTGGAATATTGGCTAGTGTTCGTGGGTGGACGCTAGCTGTGATTTTTCAGCTTCGAGATTTTTTTGTGTTGCTGTTTAATTTCTTGTGACATTACAGCTATCCTTTAGTTTTGTCTGGCCGGCAAGTGTTGGTAATGCAGTGGTACCTCAAAAAGCGAAGGGAGTTGTTTGCTGTGAGCAAGCTTTTAAAGTTAATGGGCTGCAACTAAGACGACAGTAGAACGGTGAGCCACCGCGCCCTTATTCCTGTATATGAAGCCTGCTCCGTTTTGAAAAATGTCAATGCGGCTTCAGCCGTTTCATCTTAACGGCACCTCCCTAATCTTTGCGTGAGCGTCCGTACCGCCGAGTTCACCCTGCTTCGTCATTGAGGGGGGGGGGGAGCGGGGAGGGGGGGTTGTAATTTCACTAAGCCCCTCCCGCCCCCTGAAATAAAATCCTGGCTACGCCATTACTTGGAGGGCACCCTAGACTGCCAAAAATCGGTTCTTCTTTTGTCTCTTTTCAACAAGGCTAATTCATTCGTTGTTATTTTCACTGCAAACTTACATGACCTAGTCACACCTCGATCTGCAGAAAATCGCGGAGCGAGACGTTTACAAACAGATTTTTTTCCGACTGTCTAAAGAGCGTTCGAAGCATTAGTAGAAAGCAGTCTTATATACGTTACTCGAAGGAAGTAATGGATTACACTTACTACTACTCTTGGGTAAAAGGTATTCAACTAGAATACTTGATTAACGTATCAGAAAATTATTTCCCCTTACTCGATAAAGTAAGCGTCATTTTCCGATTACTTAAGATTTTCAAAACGACAGATATTTGTAATGGTTTCAAAAGGGTCTTTCTAGCGGTTCATTATTGTATTAGAGTCACCGGATTATTAACTACTTCTCAATCCACCAATTTTGGTAAATTATCATCTTGTCGGAGACCAGTTCCGACTTGCTAGAAACAGTGCATGTGTCAGCTGAGAGTGGTGGAAAGAAAGCATTGTCAAAGCCAGTGCACGAGCTCAGCGAGACTCAAGCCGCATCTCAAGACGCTCGCGCCCCCCACCCTTTACACTGCTTTCTTTCACCCAGTCTCAGCTGAGGCGCTGTTCTAGCAAGCCGGTCCTAGTGTGCCTCAACGCCCTTCTGTTTAGGGTGATGCCATCGTTTGTAGTACCCGATGCCGACAGTACGCGCTCACAGGGAAAATACAAAGAAATCGCAGGAAACAAAATGTCGCCGTAACACAGACAGCGCCACGAGCGCGTGCAGGGACACGCCCTTTCACGCGCTTCAGAACAAAAAATAAAAATAAGCGTTCGAAACAAAATGGCCAGATGTCATCACCCCAAGCAAAGCGCACATGAAGGCACCCTAGCCGGTCCCAGTCTGAGCATTCCCTTCCAACAACCTTATAGAAACATAGGGCAGAGTTGCTAAAAGGGAGAAAAAATATTAGCGGCCCCCTGGAGAAAAATCCTATATGTTTCAGAAACTTCTTCGTCCAATAAAGGTGTATTGTCAAATAAGATTATATGAGAGGATATAATAACCTTATAAGAACATATAAGATTAAGATAAAGTTATATGAGAAGTTATAAGAAACTGATAAGAAGTGTCTTGTTCTTATAAGGTTCTTGTATGCTTTTATATGATCTTATTTGATCACATAACGCGTTGGAACGAGGAAAAACAGGAGTCCAGCGTTTGGGTTTCTCACTCAAAAGCGTACCACGAGTGCAGTGGGGACAAAGGCAGCCTTTGCCTCCGCTTCACGCATCGAAGGCGTTAGAACTCGGAACGCCAGCGTCCGGTGTTCGGCTCGCTTTCCAACGCGTATAACGAGTACAGTGGAGACAAAGGCAGCTAGCTTTAGGTCAAATATAGCCTCCTATATACTGACAAACCCTGGCAGATCGCCACGCGAAGCGGCCGCCGAAATGAAAAAGGTGGAGCGGCAGAAAACGGATGGCAGGAGAGCCACGTGACTGGCGCCCCGCTGCGGCGAGACGCCGAAACACACTTCTCCCGAGCGAACAAGTGTGTTTCAGGTCCTCGCCGCTGCAAAACCTGTGCGCTGACGTCCAGGTTCCCCAAGAAATGCTCTGTGCTACCAGATCCTCGCGCTCCGAAATCTGCGACCGGGCACTCTATGGCTCCGTCGTCGAAATGCCAGGCTGTGTGAGTACATAGGGGAGGCTACTGCTCTACCCGCAAATCATATACCCACCAGATCTTGGAGTTCTGACGTCCGCGCGCGCTCTTGTCTCCTCATCTCGCTCAGTTTTTCGGCGCATTAAACACGAGACTTACGCTAACAACAAAGCACTCGTGGTTCTATCTGTACCTGTGCTCAATTGAAGGTGAATAAAAGAATCCAGTCCACGTATTGCGTAAAAACCTGCATTTCATGTCAAACAAGCGGGACAGGGTGCTTCCTATATATAGTTCGATCAAAAAGTCAGTGGATCGCAATGGCTACATTTTTCGGTGTTTTTCCGAATGCAAACATGTAAATATTTTTAAATGAGCAGTGCAAAGTGCATTAAAATACGTATGGCCTTAGAGCGCAGCTCTTAGGCGCCCGTTTCCGGCTTGAGCGGCGTCGCCGTCGGCGTAACCGCGCGGTGCATTATGGGAAATGTCCCACAATGCAGCACGCGGGACTCGTGACGTCACACGTGACGTCACGAGGGTCCCGCGCGTTGCATTATGGGAAACTTCCCATGATGCAACGCGCGGGGAGCAGAAGGAGGGCGAGGAGGAGGAGAGAGGAGGAAAAGGAGGGAGGAGGGGAGGGAGGAGAAGGGAGGAGGAGAGAGTACGAATGAGGAGGAGGGGCATACCCTTCCCTCAGTACCCTCCCCTCCTCCTCCTCCTCCTCCTCTAGAGCTGCGCTCTAATTCGGCGTTACAGCAAGTTGTAAGCGTCTCATTTCTTTCTCTCTCTCAAACTGTTTTGTACGTCGTTGGCTTATGCGGCGTCGGTGTCGCCGTCGGCGTAAACGCGCGGTCCATCATAGGGACATTTCCCATGATGCAACGCGTGGGGAGGAGGAGGAGGAGGAAGAGGGGAGGGGAGGAGGAGGAGGGGGAGGGGAGGAGGGGAGGCAGGGAGAGGAGTGAAGGTGAGGAGGAGGAAGAGGAGGGAGGGGAGGAGAAGTAGCAGGGAGGATGAGGAGGTGAGGAGAGGGAGAAGGGGTATACCCTCCCCTCAGTACCCTTGTACCCTTCCCTCCTCCTCAAGAGCTGTGCTCCAAATCGGACGTTACAGGGTGTTGTAAACGTCTTTCATTTTTTATTGTATTTTTGCTTACTGTTTTCACCTTTAGGAGCTCCTGTCGCAGGAGATGTGGCGTTGGCGTCAACGTCGGCGTCGGCGCGGAAGACGGCGCCGACGCTCACGCCGGTATCGGTGGGGCCAAAAATTCGCATGATGCAACGCGAGCAGCCTGGGCCTCAATTTTTGCTAACTTAAACATCGCTCAGTAATAATTAAAAAAAAAACATTAAGTAAACAAATTACATTTTTATATTGTGAATAAAGCTACATAGTACCCGTTACGAGTAGAGATACTACGCTGATTTCTATTATTCCCTGGCGAAGAGAAAAATATCGCGCGTTTTCCCACAGGAAGTTTGGAAAAGTAGACTGGTGTCTGTCCTGCTTCAATTTGCAACCGGATGTCCCGTAGACACTAGCACCAGCTGGGCCTCTAGCGTTTATTGCAATAACTCTATGGGTTGACGTGAGAACATAGCCGTCCTGTTTACTGGTAATGCCTGCCCGAAGGTGCCGGAGACTCCGTTAGCGATTCGCTGGCTTACACCACCAGAGTGCGCCACGTCCCCATGCCTGCCTATGCGTGCCGATGTGTGCGTGCATACGTGTACTCCCCTGAGTTCTTGGCGCAGTTGGTAGTTGCCGTGTTCGCTGTGGTTCCCGATTTTTAAGCTATCTGTGCACTGTTTTTGTAATACCGCCTTATCGAAGAGGACGATCAAAAAATTCATGATGGTTCATCATGCTGATGGTCTGTCGTAATTTGGGACATTGATGGTCTGATACCTGATGGTGTGATGTTTGGATGGTCTGTCATATTTTGAGGTATTAATGGTTGGATGGTGTGATGGATTGTTGCATTTGGGAACATCTGATGGCCTAATGGTTTGATGGCCTGTTGGTAGGCATGAATTTATAATCACACATATGTGCCGGAAGAAGACAAAGATTTCATTACTGTCAATTGTGAACTTTATTATGTACCCATTATTATTTCAAAAAGAAGCATCTGAAGTGTTAGGCTACCTCCAAAAATCCGCGTAGAAACTATAAAGCAAAGTTAGTATTTTGGTTATAGTATGTTATTATTTCTATTACAAAATGATTTAACGTTGAATTCTTAAACCTCGAAAACAAAACGGAACAGAACATGGACTTATTCCACTTGCTACTTTCGAGACTCCACGACGCGCAGCGACTTTATCGGTGTCCGTTGAGTGGCTATCTACACTCTGTCCCCATCGTCCATGCTGGGCATGATGGCGTCGTGCGACAGTGTGCAATAGACTAAGCCTTATCGACCCGAGAATGCGATAAGGCTCGTATTACCGCATTTGCGACTTTGTAAATGTTTTTCATCGCAAACATTTAGTTCACAGTACACGTACGCCTATTCAATGAATTTCCTATCAAGCAAAGTACGTTTTTCGCCACAATCTCTGCCACTTAGATCGTAAACATAATCGACTTAACATACAAAGCGGGTCAACAAATTGTTTCAACAACGGACAATAAAACAGTTTAAAACAAAACTTTGGTTGCAAAAACATACCTGAGTCTATAAGATGGTGTCTTCGTTACCTTTCGAGTACCCTAGGACAATTGTCTAGTCGAATTGTTACGGATCGAACAGCCTGTCATCGAGCCACGCCTCTGTCAGCTTTCCGAAACTAAATGTAATTCACGCATGCACGAAAACGTCATATCATTGGCGCCTTCTCTCGGCCACAGCTGGAACCTCTCGAATACAGTCAGGTTCCTTCCACTACCAAAAGAGGTCATGAGGAGCACCATCAGCCTTTTTGCGTTCTGATGGTTTATCGACATACCCTGATGGTCTCACGCGGGCAACATCAAAACATTACGATTGTCCGTCAGTCACCACAAGAAACGTTTTGACGGTATCTGAGCTACAAACTGAAGCCTTTAACGGCCCATCAGCTACCATCAGGAAATATTTCATGGTATATCAGGCACCACCAAGTAAGCCTGAAGGAACATCAAAGAAGTCTGATTCGCCATCCAGAAGGTATGTTGGGCCGTCAGATTTATTTATTTGTTTATTTATTTATATACCTTAAGAACCCCCCTAGGGGGTATTACATAAGAGGTGGCATACAACAAACATCAAGGAAATAAAGCTACAATGTCACGAAAGCAAATGTGCATGTAAAATAAAACAAAAGGCATCAAGAAGTATGCAAACACAAAAACACTCCAATATACCCAAAACGCGATTGCACGTAATATCCTTTAAATTCTAATGAGTCATCAGTAGTTACATTGTTCTGGGAAAGCTCGTTCCAATCAAAGGCTGGACGTGAAAAAAAAAGAGTTCTGAAAAGTGATGGTTCTCGTCTTCGGACGCTGTACACAGAGATTGTGACCCGTGCGACGGTTGTGGCTTCTTAAAGAACGATGTATAAGATTCAGAGGCACGGGCTTTAAAATAAAATTGTGAAAAATAGATAACCTAGCTAAATTGCGGCGTTCAGAGAGGAGGTGGAAGTTGGCACGGGTTCGAAGACATGTGAAACATGATCTGATAATGTCTGTTGGACTATCAAGAAGGTGTATTGATCCGTGAAAAAGTCTGATAGGCCATCAAAAAGGTATGATGGCCATCAAGAAAGTTTGATGGACCATCAAAACTGTCTTATGGTGTTTTCAATCCGGCGAGCTTGTCGTACTGTGCTCTAAACGGTACTATACCATGCAATACTTTTGTGTGTCTACGTGCCTCTCGGACTCGCGAAAGACGGTGCCTTGGCTGACGTTTCACGCTCTGGTTTAACGACATCCCGAGCGCCGACAAGTACCGTGAGAGATGATTGAAACTCATCTCAAGAAAAGACTGCGTGTCGAATTCTTTCTCTTGCAACTCGAGGGTATGTAGCAGGCACATTTTCGTGGCAGATTTCGAAGAAGATTGGAAAGTGAGGCGGCTTAAAAATGATAGGAGAACCAAACGTGTTCGAAGGTTATCCCTCTGATATGCAACCGCCAGCAAAGAAGCCGAGAAGAGCCACCGGAAATTGAGAAGTGCCATAGTGCGTGGTACGTACAGAGCGCAGCCGACCCAGTGGGACAGTCAGGCAAAATCGGTGCCGCGCCTGTGGAAGATACAGGAGTAACAGAACTCGTGGAGCCCCATGTGAATTCCTCGAACGCAACCGTCACCAAAAAGGATGCCACTACGCATGCTGACTTCCCATGTGCGACGCTTTGAAGGGAACGCCAGGCCCGGAGCCAAAACGTGCACGTCATCAATCTGCAGATATTGCGGTTGATGCAAACGATGGACAAATTTAAGGAACAGCTGGATAAGATTAGAAGGCAACTCCACATCATTTTTGTTTTTAAAAAGCAATCCAGTGCTCTTCACTATTACCTAGGAAGGTCACACGTGAAATATTACGACCTTATTTTGACTAAATGTTTCTTAAACGGTCCGGCAAACTTTGCAACGCACCAAGTTGCCGAAATCGGTTGGCTGTAGCTCTCGAATTGAGGCGCTACCAACAGCATAGTCAATGATTTGGCGTAGCCAACATTGAGCTAAACGTCATCACCATAGCCCCTTTTTGTTTGTTTTTATTTCTCCGGGCAAGCGTCACGGGTGACGTCAGCAACGTTTCCTCTTGGCACTCAGCGGTGTCCACGCGACTGGCATGAAGTGCAATCCAAACCAACGCGTTTTTCTGCGCGCGTAGGGCGTGCGCTTGCCTGAAATTGTGTATTTCGTGGCGTTTAATGCTGTTTCCGGGGCGCTTTATGAGTCACAATCATCCGCGTTGGTTAGGACAGTGCGGCTTCGTGCAAGCAGAGAGCATCTGCGCCAGACGGCGAAGCCGGAACTATTGCCCTCCGCCGATTTGCCGGAAACAGGAGCGCCCTGCTACGTCACAGCCCGGTTTCGTGCGCGTTCAGGAAAAGTTGAAATCCTCCAACCTACTTATGCGCGCCCGGAAGGCGCACGAAATCAGTGCGATGTCACGAAATAAGGAATTTCCGGGAGCCGCATGGCCCACGCGCGCACAAAAACTCGTTGGTTTGGATCGCGCTTAACGCGCCAACGCGCCTGCGCAGCACGCTTCTTGGAAGCCGTCCGGCCGTCCCGCCGTTACCGCCATCGTCGTCTCACCGATTGTGAATATATTACCTCTGGGCGTTTCGTTCACACTACGCGCGCAAACTGACGCCACAGTTGTGCAGACGTCGTCGGCTATCGTACACTGTTAGCAAGTCCCGTGTATTTAGTGAATATTTCGGGTGAAAAACACGCTATTTACACAAATTACCATAAATGTACACGTTGAGTAACGAATAATTCTTCCAAAAATCATGCGAGGTTGTAAAAAACGTGTTTTTGTTCGGTCATCCGCGCATAGCTGTGTAGCCAACTCCTAAAACACGCGTCACCCCCGGCGACGACCGCAGCAATGCCGGCTATCGAAGCATCGGAATGCTTGGGGACAAACCTAGAAAGGTCCGTGGAGACAAATGCCGCGGAAAGAAACATGTCTCGGAGACAAATAGGCACCAAAAGCAATTACGGCATGTCTCGGGACGGGGCGAAACCAGCGCTTACCGTCCTCGCTGCCATTGATTCTGGTCGAATGCAATGCGGCCTCCCCCATGTCACCCATGTTTGTATTAATTTTAGGGGTCTTGATAATTGTTTCTTACACACAACAAATAAAGTTATGGGTCTAATTACTCCTTCTAAACAGTTAAAATGAATATAAAAAGCATGCCCCCGATCTGAACACGTGCCATTGCAGTTGGTTTCGTTTTGGCTTCAACCCTTCAACTGCAAGCGAAGGTGCCGCCGCTTCCCATGCTCCCTCCTCAGAATTAACGGCGCTCCGTGGTGGCCGCCATATTAAAACTTTACACTATAGTGCTGCTGCATCTGTAGGTCATCTTTAAGTTAGAGCTGACAGAGAAAATCTGGCCACGGCGCAACGCCGATGTACGCTGGAAGCTAGAGCCGGTTTGCTTTCGTTCTTCTTGTTTGGTCGGAGAAACTCTGGCAACAACGCACGTTTAACATGGCGCCGGTATTGTTTTGGTTTGACGGCACGCGAGCAGCTCGTCGGTTTGCGAGCACATATCGCGAAGACGTGACCGGAGAAGTGCCCCTCTGATGTTCCTGGAAGACGGAAAGTATCATTCGTAATCGTCGAGTGCGCTTTGAAAGCGAAGGGAGTCACAAGGTCCACGAGTGCGCAACCACAAGCCAAGGTTTACGACAGCGCTGCGTTGACTTCGGCGATGTCGTTGTTTGGTGCAACACGGCGATGCGAAAAAGAGCTGAAACGTTCGTGGTGTATGGTGCGGTTACTTGGAGGTAGAAACCCACACTAACACGGAGCGCAAATTGGTTATTGTGGGGTTGAGGTTCAACGGGTTCAGTCCCGTCGTCGTAAGCTGATCCGGTCCAGCTGGTCGGGAGGACGCAGCGAGCCTTTTTAAAAGTAGATCTTCCTTCGTTCCGTTTCAAAATATGGTAGATTCCGGACGCATACCCTGAGTAAAAAGCTGCCGGCGTTTTCAACAAAATCAGGTCGTTTTATTTGAACAATGGACTCCGGATTGTTGTCCTAAATCAGCCGTTTTTATGCGTCGTGTTGTTGGACTGCGTTTGCACATCGACCTGTTTGCCCAGCGACGCACACTGCTCGAGTAGATGAATTGGTCCTGCATACGACCGGCTATGCAGAATTTCAGAGAAACTTAAGCCACCACCGATAGTTTCCTGTAAATTTCGTGTGAGTTTGTTGCGCACATCATGCGGTGTGAATAAATTAGGGCAAGATTTCCTACCTGCCCACAGATGCATGAACTGAGACCATTTTTTACGGAGTGAACATAGTGCTTTTCCTTTATTTTGGGAAGAGGCGTTGGTGCATTTATCATGGTACAATCACTTGAGAGTTGAGGAATTAGAGAGAGCGAGCAAGCTTTCCCAACTTTGTCTCTTCTCTCTCTGGTACTGCCCCTAGTTTCTCAAGTTTCCGTTTCTGTAGGCATACCTACTAACAGGTACAAGCTGCTCTAAAGCAGGAAAAAGGCAGGGGAAGTCAAGACGGTGCGGACTCCGTGTTTCGCGCTTTTCGTAAGGTGTCTGGGTAAATGCTTTTGCGAGGTATGCGGAATATGCAAGCAATTTTGTTATGCCCGTCGTTTGCGTCTCTCCAGCTAAGCAAATAAGATGATCTACAAAGGCGCAATCACAAGCCAAGCTTTGCGATAACAGTGCGTTTGCTTGGGTGGTCCGTGTAGTTGTATTTTACACTGCTTTCTGAAACACCGTGTCATGACGAAGAGCTGGAACGGTCACGGTTTGTGCTGGCCTACCGGTTGACAGAAACCCGCATCGCCCGCATCGGCACCGAGTGCACTTGGGCTGTTGATGCTCAAGCCTTTCATTCCCGGCTTTTCGCCAGCTGATCCAACGGTGAGGAAGCGGCGAGAGTGACCTCTGAAGTAAATGTATATCCTCGTTCATCCAGTTATCCGGTGTCAAAGTGTAGAAGATGTCCAACGTGTACTGAGGGCGGGAACTACGAGCGTTTTGCCTTGCTTTTATAACCTAAACAAGAGCAACGAGATAACTGCCTTGCGTACTCCAAAATGACGGAAGCAATAAGTTTCAGCAGGTCGAGTACGTCACCGGGGATGTGGGCGAGACGGTGCGCACTGCTTAAACGCTTGCAGTATCCTCGAGTGGTACCAGGAAAACGACGTGAACAGAGGAGGAGCTCGGGATTCAGCATAATGCAGTGCTAAGGCCCGTGAATCTTCAAAGTTCGGGTGGTGGCGGTGTAAACAAAAGACGCATTAGCGCCACACCAGTGATCACGAATAACACCGGTCACAAACTCCCAAGCCCCGCCGCTCCACTCGACACCGACACGACATACGACAACAAACTGCATCAAAACACCCCAAAAGTGAAGGCGTCTGCTCCCGTACTGCAACTAGCGGAAGTGAAGAGTTGGGCGGATGTCCGTCACAAGAATATATAAAAAAAGCTTTGCGCGAGGATTATTTCCATTTATTATTAAATACATAATAATAAAATCCCAATAATTTGGTTTTCTATCTGATTCAAGCCTGTCGAACTGCTCATAACACTGGTCGAGCATGAAAATAACAAAAATATAAACTTTTTCATTACCGGTTTAAGATTTATTGTTAATAGATCGTTATTTTTTACAACGGACTAACATTATAGATTTTGCCTCTATACTTTTGAAATGCAAACAGTTCTTACATACGGTTGTCCATTGCGCCATGTTTTGTGTCTTCTTTTTTAAATCTGTAACGGTCAGCGACCAAAGAGCTCACCCGCACATGTCAAGCTTATACACCTTTTTCGTTTAGCCTCGCACCCAGCCACGTTTTCCCCCTATCCGGTATGCGTTCCGAACAAAAAGCAAGAGATTACAACCCCTAAAAAGTAAAAAAGTATAGAAGGGTCAAAACAAGAACGACTCACGGTTACAATTAAAATCTTAACACGTTCTACTGTCGAGGTGAGAAGAAAGAAATGTTTTCACGCATACCGGAAGTTCCAGAATTGAAGATGGCGGCGCCCACGTAGAAAAGGTGTATATACGCCGCGGGGAGAAAAGTACGTTCAGTAGGAAGTGTCGGGTGCAGTGTCATTGTTGTGTTTGTGTATATGTCGGTGCTGTGTCATTGTTGTGTTTGTGTATATGTCGGTGCTGTGTAATACGTGGTATTCGTGTTGTCTGTGATGTATGTAGGGTTGCTGTCTACTCGTGATCGTTCGCAGCGTATTAGCAGACTTTTTTACATAGGCTGCTAAAAATCTCGCTAGGTGGCGTAAGTTCCTGCGCGATTACAAATAGCTTGCTCGAGTTATTTATGTATGTAAGTTCGGCATTTGTTTTTCTGTCTAGCGGCTCCGTCGTAGGTACCGACGCCGTCGACAACGCACGTACGTACCTTTGCATGCTGGGAGACTGTTTACTGTGTATAAAAGCATCGAACGAGAACATACGCGTCCTGTGTGCTCTCAATTCACCTGAAAGGCGCGCGGCTCGCTGGGCTCGTCGCTCGCCTGCTCTCGGCTGCTGGCCGCCATGTTTCATAAGGAACACACTCAACCGTAATTTGCGGAAGGCAGACACGGTGTATCGAGTTACGTTTACACGGCACCTCATGTGTAGACGAATAACACACATGGCTGCGTGTAAAACGAACACGTTTTGACGTGTCCGCTATGGAACAACGGTTTACACGTCTGAGCGAGTTATTTTTGCTAACAGTGTAGGCACCAAAACGTGGTGAAGAGTGCGGTGCAGACTAAACGTGTGCCTGGCGCACGCCCGTCCCAACGGTGGCCTGCTGGCCCGCCCCAATCCCGCCCGTCGTTGCATAATGGATCACGTGACATCTCGTACCACGTGATAGCTTTGTTTTTGGCGGCTCGAGGTCAATGTTGCCAGACGGAGTCAAGCTTTCGGTTTAGATTTCTTCGGATGTTTAAAGTAAGATTTAACAATATATATATATATATATATATATATATATATATATATATATAATTTTTTGCGAAGCAAATAACGTCGTGCCTTTTATTACTGATTTTTAATGTGAAATCTCTCATTATCCTGAAATCTACCGAATTGTGCGGGGTCGCCCTTTAAGGACGATCCCTGCATATCTTCCCATTGCATTCTTGAAAGGAGCGTGAGAGAGAGAGAATGATATTTATCTGAGGGCGATGTTCCTAGTTGACCAAGTGCGCAATTTGAGTAAGAAAAGTTTCATGTGGTCAGAAAAAAAACGCTAAGGCATGCTCTTATCCGGAGGAGCCTTTTCACCAAGGCTTATGATCACCTGAGAGAAGGACTGCTACAGCTGCTTGGACGCAGTACTTTGCAGCGCTAAATTGGAGGCTTGAGCGGAGAAGCTCAAGACCGAACCAGATAGAATCGTTGTGCAGCAGTCAAGAGTGTGCTCCCTTCTAGTTGACGACACACATATCAAAAAGGCTTCAATACCAGAAGTAAAAAGAAGGTTTTTGTCGGCGAGGTGAGCCTTGGGCAAGGCCTGAACAGCATAACGGACAACAAGAGCAGTGAGCCCGTGCTTGTCAATTCCCTGCTGTGCTTTATGCTTAGCGGCCTCATGGTGCGTCTGCGTATACCACTGCGGTGTTTCTTCACGGAGGGCTGTGGAGGGAAGTTGCTGTCTACCCTCATAAAGTCCATCGTCAGAGAGGTTGAAGCTGTCAGGTTCCTTGTTGTCCGTATTGTGATTGACGATCAGAAGAGATATGTCCTAGCAACGCAGAATCTTTGCGGTGACAGCTTACGCTGTGCATCAAGCACCCCGAAGCTGACGCATAAATGCTTTTTTAAGCGTTTAATTAGTGTCATTTAATTAAGAACATTCGCTCGCAGTTTTTTTGCCAGGGACATTAGACGGGCTGGTGAAATGAGCTCCCATCACCTGAAGAACTTGAACAAATCGCAAAGCAAGAGTGTCTTGACGTCTATCCGCTTTCTACAAAAAAAAAAAAAACATGTCTTTCCTACGTACCTGGTGAAGATTAATGTACAGAGGGCAGTTCAACTCTTCTCGCCGCCAGTAACTGCAACACTGCAATTTATGCGGCAGCAAGCAGGCCGCACATGCAGCATATCTAAGGCAAATGTTGGGTAACAGTGGATTTAATGAAAAACGCTCGCAAACGGTTCCTCTTAATGGACGTGAGTAACTGCACGCAGCACATCCACCAAAATGTTCCCGACAGCAATTCTTTCTAATCTGTAGACGATTACCGTCTTACCTGGCTCGCATCAACTTTCGTAAGTAGCTGGAAGACTTTAAATCTTGAAGATGCGCGAAAAACTTTCTTGCATAGTAAATTTTCCAAGCCTTGCTGATGGCCACAGTCTCCAACGTGGAGTGTCCGCTACCTCTTGGCGAAACAAAACTTCACGTTCGTCCTGACGCGGAACTTTTCTTCTGACCCCATAGAATCCTTCTTCGAATGGCTTGGGAGGTCTGCTGGCAGTAATAACCTGATGGACATGAGGGCCGCCATTTCTGAACTGGAAAGGTTATTCAAGACGGGCATAATCTCTGCCTTCAAGGACAACATTTTTGCGCATTCGTCAGGTAGTCCCTCTACCTGCAAACGAGAGCATTTCGATGTTTTGGACACGTTCACTACTGAATGACTAACATGAGTTCCAAAAATTAATAGAAGTTAGACATGTTACTTTTCCCACACTTATGGCCACTGAGAAAGCGCTATGAATATGTACAGCTTTCCATTTCCTATGAGCGAGCAAGCACTATACGTTCATACTACTGGAAGAACTAGACATACCTCAGAAAAGTTTAAATAATGGGCATTGAAACTAGTCTCTTTAAAAATTTTAATTCAGTGGTACATACAAGATTAAGAAATTGGAGTGACGGCGCGGGCATATTAAACATTTTGTTGAATTACCCCAGACTAACAAGAAACCTGGGAAACAAACCGTGGAAGAGAAAGAAAAGGTTGACAGGAGGACAAAGTCTCAGATTCATCTAAGATATTATTTAGTAAACCTCTCTTATATGCATCCTACCCCCAAGGTTGCCACCCTTTGCATACACAAGGTCAATCTATTCACTTAGCTCAAAGCCCATTCCTGCTGCGAACCCACAACTCTTCGGCCCTGGCACCTGTCTCTTCTCTTTTAAGTATGTGAAATGGTTTCGTTTAAAGGAATTGGGACGTGTCGAAGTGAAGGTCAGCGACGCATCTGTTTCGCGGATGGCGTCCGGTAAGTCTGTATTAGCATCTGCGTGGGGGTGCTGGTAAGGCGGTGCAAACTGACTTTGTTCGGTGGAGGGACAGGTGCCAGGGCTCAGGGTTCGCAGCAGGAATTAGATTTGAGCTGAGTGAATGAATTGATATTGTGTATGCAAAGGGTGGCACATTTGGGGGCAGAATGTGTATAAGAGAGTTTTACTAATTAATATTTCAGCTGAGTTTGAGACTTTGTCTTCCCGTCACCCTTTTGTTTCTCTTCCACGGTTTGTTCCATAGGTTTTTTGCCAGTCTCGGGTAATTCAACAAACCAAGATAAAACAACATTCAATAGAGGCTTTGCACGAGTTAATATATATATATATATATATATATATATATATATATATATATATATATATTAAATATTGCAACCATTCCACTTTGTGAATACCGTAGATATTGTATGGGCAGCCCGGAAGGAAAAACAAAATGGCTATGTGTACTCATATGAAGGCTCATTTAGCTGAGGTCCCACAAAACTGAGGGGATTTAACTTACGCTGTAGGTGCTTGTGACCTGCAGCAACTGGGCCCTGGTGTTGGCACAATCTGCGGTGGAATCTCTGTTTCATGTTTTTTTTAGAGATTTTAGAAAGTGATTCTCATCATCGTCTTTTTCTTTGTTTAATTGATGGTTCACATGTCCGAGCATGCCAATTACTGCCTGATCAACCCTTGAAGGTTTTGGGGGTCTCTCCTCAACTTTAAAATTGTTGCAATTTTTTTTTTTGTAGAAAACAAATTTTGGGAGGAATGGCAGTAGATGCAGCAAAGGGGCCAGGAGTAAGGGGAGAGAACTGAGTTGACTGAGAATGCTGATGTTCGCTGGCTTGGGAGGAACCGAAAGGGTCAGGCTCGACATCTAGGCTCTCGTTGCTCTCTTCGTGATGAGGGACTTCCACATCTAAAGCATTGGTGGTGCTACCATAGGGGGAGGGAGGAAGTGCCTCCGCAACTTCGGAAGCCATGTTGCTTGTGGTTCTGAAAAATCAATTAAATATAAAAAAAACGATCTTGAACTTTCATGCATTCTGCATTCTTAAAAGCAGTCATACTGTGATTGTTCCAAAACACTAAAGCAGAATTGCAATTATAAAAAACAAGTCTACAGTAAAACATGAAAAAAAATTGACCGCATCTCCACGTGGTGAATGATGTTGCTTGGGGCGAAGCTCTGGTGGTGCTTGTCTGCGTAGACGCCGAGCCGCAGCATGCCGAGCCTTTTCATTCATGTCAGTAGGAGAATGTGTGGTTTTCTTCTTTTTCTTTTTTTAAGCAGACAGATGGGATGGCATCTCAAAACCCCCTACTCTTTTTTTTCTTCTTTTTCTTTGAGCCTTTTCATTCATGTCAGTAGGAGAATGTGTGGTTTTCTTCTTTCTCTTTTTTTAAGCAGACAGATGGGATGGCATCTCAAAACCCCCTACTCTTTTTTTTCTTCTTTTTCTTTGAGCCTTTTCATTCATGTCAGTAGGAGAATGTGTGGTTTTCTTCTTTTTCTTTTTTTTTCTCCTTTTCTTTTTTCATAATTTTTTTCATCTTTTTTTTTTCCAATTTTTTTTTGCCCTACCCGAGCACGTGAGTATGTGCTGCTCACGTGCTCGTGAGCACGTGATCTCACGAGCAGAAGCACGAGCACCCGACGCCGGCCTACGGCGGACAACGGACAGCGGACGGGCATGGCCAGCCCCTAAGGAGCTTCGCCCCTAAAAAAAGGTTTGAAACGTTCCCTGATTGTGAAAATAAGAATTTTCAAGCATGAGTTTACAACATATGATAATCAAAATATTGTTTAGCATGACTTGGAAACCTTTCCGAGGGGAATTAAAGCATTTAGCGGGCACTGCATTATATTACTTATAACTGCTTTAGTTGCCACTTCAAACATAAAGAGAATGTCCTTACGCAAGTATAACTTAAAAAGGAATCAAGGTGGGATTCGTAAGGCAAGTTGCCTCTGAGAGAAGTGTGTACTCTACTATATAATATCCATTCTGTAGCATAACTCGCTGGCATCTTCACAATATGCAGCCTTTAGGAAAATATCAGTCCCAAAAGTGGCCGAGCAGTTAAATACCCGTCAACATGTGGAGCGCATGCAGGTAGGTTTCTCCCTGTACCAGAGTCGTTCCATCTGTACAACCCACAATATTCAAATGCGGCTGACAAACGTCCTGGGAACACGCCCTATTAAACGGCTTTTCGTCAACGGTTCTTTTCGTCGACACGTGACGTTTCATTCAAAGTTCGGTTCATTGAAAGGTGCTTCTATTTATTTTATCAACACACCTTGCAATATTTCGTCGACCGCTTCATCCCATGAACATGCCTCAGCCACCAGCATCATGTCCTGATGGTAGCCTAGTTGCCGAACCATTGGCACTTAAAACGAGGCTCTGTGCAACCTTGGGTATGAGATTATATATCATTTTCCACGGGCAGAGAAAAGCAAAACGAGGGGTGACCGCGTGTAGCACAGTAGGTTTGGAAGCTTGAAGGATTAAGGCAAGAATTTGCTATTGCTCTATTCGAGCTACTTGGATGGCTCTGCTAAGTGCTGGAATACTTATGATCAACGAAAGCAAGCCAGTCATTCAATCCAATCTACCTAAGCAAAAGAATGATTTTGTTGACGAAACATCATAGGGCCGAACGAGTTTCCATAATAATATGCAGTGTCTTTGAAACATGTATGAATAAAAAGTTGTTCATGAAATGTGTTTCTACACACACTACAGCCCCCCCCCCCCCTATTAAATGCTTCATGATCGCAAGTTCAAAGAGACTACTTTCTACAAGGGGAACACTATGGTGACATCTCCCATGAACAAGCAAAGTGCCTGTTATTTAATTACAAGTGGAGAGATGAACATCAGATGGTGAATAATTCTAAAGGCAAATGAGTCCACTTACGGTCTCTTGGCAATGGCGTCTCACAGGAGGAGAAGCTGGCCGAAAGATGTCGATTTAATATGGACCACTTGAACGGCTCCTGCGTCACTCCTCCTGCTCTTTATGGTCTTCTCATACCCCTTCTTGAAGGCATCCCGGAGGTTCTTCCACTTTCGCTGGACGTCTCTCACTGTGTAGTATGCACACGTTACATCGTGGCCTTGGACATGCCCTAGTCAAAAGCACTTACATGCAGATTCCTTTAGGTGCAGCTCTTGGACGATGTTTTTCCAATCCTCTTGCCTCTGTAGTGCATTGTGATAGTCCAAGAATCTGATGTTCCAGACCGATGGCCTACTCTCCATGAGCGAAATTAGAGCCTCGCACGAAATTGGTGTTTCTTCCACCATTGTTTTAGTTTTCGCGCTCTTAAGGCGACTTGGCATACAATCGGCTGCTCAACACGGACTGACCATGCCGCGCTCAACTCTCGCATATATACAAATAAATGAACGTGCGTACTGCAGTATACCAGGGAATTCCCACCAGTGAAATGTAAACATCAGGCAAACATCAGGCAATTGTGTCCATGATATTTAAACCAGATCGGCAAGAACATGCGCCTTATGGCAACAATATACAAGCGAAAATAAGTTGAGAGGCTGCCCAAACCACTAACCCAATGTAGACGCACACACGCTTTGTTTCATTCGCGGTGACATTGGATTGTTGGCTCAACGACGATGGCAACGATGTCTCTGAAGCGATGACACCGTCCTGGTCTTTACGCGCTCTCCACGTTACTCACCTTTCAATTTTGCAGCAACATTCTCGAAAGAAAAGATTTCCCGCATCGACATTTTTGGAGAAAAAGGATGCAAAACTCTGATATCTCTTGGCATCGAAGCAGTGGTCCAATTGTCGTTGCTAGGCTCACACAGCACTTCACACCGTCGTCCTTGCTTATGAAGGCCTCTCTGCTCCTAGTTGAGATGGTGATTTCACAACACCTTATGTATCACTCATTGGGCTTCGCAGACTAGAACGTTCTCACGAGAACGTTTGAGACGCACACACCACCGAATCCAAACCGAACCGATCAAACAAACGGTCGCCATATTTGTTTCTCCGCCGCTCGCCGCCAGGCGCACCGCGCGCAAATATCAAGCCGACCAGATCGGAGCAGCGCCACGCCGCGAGACTCGTACGTCACAGTGATGTAGGGACGCCAGCACCGGTTGCTATGGATATTGGTGTGCGCTACCGTGCGGTGCCCGTTTTTCGCCACTCATGTGTTATCTGCTTAACAGATTATTCCTTGATAGAAACGGTATCATCGCTGGAGGGCAATCGCGAATAGAGAAGGAACGCACGTTGTTTGGAAGCTCGTCAGACGCGCCTACATATCAGCGTTATATTGCGGACAACTGCAGAAGACAAGAGACAGGAAACCCTAGAGCTGCGCCGTCGTATGAAACAATTTTATTCCACTTCTTTTTTTTCTGGGGGGGGGGGGGGGGGAGGTGGGGGGCTTTCACATGGAAGCCGCCTTCAGGTCTGGTACACTCTCAAGAAAAAAGGGTGTAAAAGGGTGTATCGTTACACCCTTTGTCCATATAATACACCCCGAAACTTCAATTCGACGTACAGCGCCCTACAGTCGAACAGACGGCCCGAACTTTTACGAGAAGCTTGATACCCGTGTGGTACAACTTATTAAAATAGCTAATGTACGTTTTACTGACTACAAAAAACATAATCGGGGTTTTCTTTGCCCTAATGTAAAAACTCGGTGTTTTCTTTATGTGGTCTTTGATACGTACTTTAGCTATTTAAAAAGTTATATCGCACCGTTATCAAGCCCCTCGTAAAATTTGGGGCCGTCTGTTCGACTATAGGGCTCTGTACGTCGAAATGAAGTTTTGGGGTGTATTATATGAGACAAAGGGTGTAACGATACACCCTTTTACACCCTTTGTTCTTGAGTGTGTAGACTACGCCTGGTGAGATCCTAAGAGCAAGGATAAAAATATCCGCATTATCGATGACGTCTCGAGCAACTGGGAAGGCGTCTTTAGTCATCGTGACACCTACCGGTGATTGACTACGCCGTGACCCGTCGAGAAGCAGCTCGTGAGTCATGAGTCGCAGATACCATGAACATTGGTGACGCGTGCGTTCTTGTCAGTTGGGAGCCTTCTCTCGAAGACTGCTTTGGGCAAATCAGAATTCTTACGGCGCTTGCTCGACATGTATAGGATCACGAATGTTTCCCATCAAGTCACTTTGCCGAGAATGGGAAACGTGCCCCGTTATAAGTGGGGTTCCGTGTTATAGGAGTTCATTTTTCGTAAATTCAGAGCGTGTTTTTGTGTTTTTCGGAGTTTATTTTTTGCCGAGAATTTTGAGTTTATTGAAGTTTATATTTGTTTGATTCTCAATTCTCCGAAATTCAGAGTTTAATTTCGCAGTGTTTCCGGTTTATAATAAATACATAAATAAAGAATACCCGGATGTAAACGTATCCAAACGCGCTTGTATCAACTAATATTTCTTCAGCAGCATTTGGTGTTGGTGCCATTGCCGTTGGCAATACTAACTTGTCCCATGACAAAGGTTGCACACGAGTGTTGCTTCAATAAACGTAGATACTTTAAATCAATAAACTCCTGAAGGTAGCTGTTCTGAAGCTTGTATTCATCCCATCCTATTCCATTAATCTTGCCCACGGCGCGCGAGGAGGAGGGGTTAAGGATGTAATAGAGAACTTTCAACTGCCCTTCTTCCCCATTTTATGCAGTCTCTATGCTCCATAGCTTTCACTGTTGCAAAAACATAACATCTCTGTTCTCTAAAGCACAATTAGTATGGCCCAAACTGGAAACCAAAACAGTGGCTTCGGTCGTGACCCGAATGTACTCTTGTCCTGACAATCTTATCCTGAATGAATCTTGACGAGATAAGGGGTAGGTCCACTTTTGACAATGGTCTGAGATCTGAAACATAAAGGATAATCCCGGGACCATTGACCCTGCGCTAATCAAATTGTAAAATACCGTTTTTTTGTTATACATCTTTTTTTTTTCTTTTTTACTTGGGGGCATTTGAAAACTCGAAGTTTATCGGATAAATCCGAATTCATCAATTTATTTATTTATTTATTTATCAATACTGCAATCCCCTAGCAGGGATTTTAGCAGGGTGGGTTTTTAATGTGAAAGTGCAGATACATGGCTGGCCCAAAAGGACAAAAATACAAAATGTAACAGAAAGAAATTAAAAAAAACACACGAGACAAAACAATATTAACTAAGGTGGGAGGCAAATAATGTCAATGATGGCTGCAAAACTACATCATTAGTAAGGCTATTCCAGTCGATTATTGTTCTTGGAAAAAAAGAATATCTGAAGCAATTATTGCGTGCGCGGAAAGGAGTTATATTTAAGTCATGCATCTGTCTGGTCGCATATCCAGAAGAAAATGAAACTAATTGAGATATATCAATTTTATAATGACCTTTAATTAATTGAAACAGAAGCTTGAGACGAGAATGACGATTTCTTTGTGTTAATGGTGGTAGGTTGGCCCTTGCTAAAAGCTCGGTTACAGAAGTACGTCCAAAGCTGTTGTATATAAAGCGAGCGGCCTTTTTCTGTACGCTATCAATTTTATTAATATTAGTCTTGGTGAAAGGGTCCCAAATAATAGCAGTGTAATCTAACGTTGGCTGAACAATTTATTTATATGCTAGAAGGCGAACAGGAGGGGTAGCAAGTTTCAAAGCTCTCTTGAGAAAGAACAACTTACGAATTGCGTTAGCTCTTACGGAATCAATGTGCTGCGTCCAAGTAAGGTTATTTGAAATCCACAGACCTAGGTACTTATAGTGTGTTACCTCGGAGAGATATGTATTATTAACAAAGTAATTGAACTTTAATGGGAGTTTTTTGTTAGTGATTCTCATAAAGACAGTTTTGTCATAGTTAATACACATCTGCCATGCATCACACCAAGCAGCAACTTTTTGAAAAGCACTGTTTAGCAACAACTGATCTGCAATACTATCTATTTCTGAGTAAATTACACAATCATCAGCATGTAGTTTAACTTTAACCGGAATGTCTTGCACGATGTCACTAATAAATATTAAAAAAAACAGTGGTCCAAGAACAGACCCTTGGGGAACGCTAGAGTCAACGGAAAGTTTGGTAGAACAACATTAGTTAAACACTACAAATTGCTGTCTATTAGAAAGGTACGCCGAAATCCATTTAACTAACTGGGTGTTTTTAAGTATCTTATCTAGCTTGTACAGTAACGTTTCATGAGATACCTTATCAAATGCTTTTGTAAAGTCCATAAAAATTGCATCTGTCTGTTTCCGGTTATTGATTGATGTTGAAAAATCGTGTATCGTTTTAATTAGCTGAGTACATGTTGAGTAGCCTTTTCTAAACCCAGGCTGATGTTTAGTTAGGATATTGTTTTTATCGAGAAACTCTGATATGTGGCTATGTATTATATGCTCCAAAAGCTTCCAACAAGTTGATGTCAATGAAATAGGACGGTAGTTTTTGATGCA
>JABSTQ010001595.1:0-30755 GCA_013358835.2 Ixodes persulcatus | reverse complement strand
CAATGGATTACCTGTATTGTATTTTCCAAAATCCTTTTTGCCTCTATTTAAATTAGTTCCTGATACGTATCGCGATACCACTTTTACAGAGATTAATTTTTTTTTCAGTATTAGTATTATTCAGGCTGCTATTTCTAAAGTTCCCATATTCTATTTTCCCAATACATTATTTAATCTATTGTGGCATTGTGGTATATGTCTACTTGTCCTAATGGCTATGTGGTACTTGTATTGTCCAAAATAATTTAAATAGGTCAAACAGTCAGTAACCATCACAAGCAGTCATTAATAGCATTATAATTATAACAGAGAAGATAAAATAAGACTCGATGTACCTCTTGACGCGTTGGACCTCTTGACTCGATGGACTTCTTGACGCGTTGGACCCCTTGACACAAATTGGACCTTTTGAATCGTTGGACCTCTTGGCGCGTTGGATCTCTTGACTCGAATTGGACCTTTTGACTCGTTGGACCTTTTTGACTCGGCTGTCACGTGGCTATCGGACCTCTTGACTCGTTGGACCTTTTGACTCGTTGGACCTCTTCACCATAAGCAAAAAAGAAGGGGGGAGGGGTCGCTTTAGCTATAGTGACATCGCTGAATATTGTCACGAATGACAATTGATGAGGCGATAATAACTGAAGAAACTAAACGTTAATGGGCCGAACTTGTGCCCAAAAAACTAAACAAATGGAACAGAAGAAAGCAGAGCGTCGCGGCGTCGAAGTCGGCGTGACAGCAGAGTCGAACGCTGGGGCGAAACTGACTGAGAATCGCCATGCGGAGCCCCTTATGTACACACGTTAGTTTCTGGAACAATTGGCCTAGAAGGTACGGCGCACCTCGAACAAGCAACAGGATTCTCGAATTTACTATAATTTTATAATTAGCGTTGCTCCCAGGAACCGAACCCTGGCACTTCACGTGGGAGGCAGGCACGATAGCCGTTGGGCCACGGCCGCGCTGCCTAGTTGGCTAGCTGCGCGCGCGGCATTACTCCCCCCTCTAAGAAGTGCATCGCCCCAATGCAGCACAAAACAAAAAAAAAAAAAAGTAAATAAAATTAACGGGAAACTAAGAGTCATTTGGAACACATAAGGTCCACATTCCTTCCGAGCGTAGTACGGCTTCAGGCGCACGACGTGGACGACTTCAGGTCGTGGTGGGCGGCGAGATGATGTTCTTGTTCCGTCGGACATCACCTCGTAGTTCAGCTCTCCGAGGCGACGAAGTACCTTGTATGGTCCAAAGTACCGTTTAAGCAGTTTCTCACTGAGGCCGCGGCGACGGATGGGCGTCGACACCCACACCCGGTCTCCGGGCTGTAAGTGGATGTCCCTGCGACGAAGGTTGTAGCGGCCCGGGCCGACGCGTTGCTGGTCTTGAATGAGGAGTCGGGCGAGCTGGCGGACTTCTTTGGCCCGTTGAGCAACCACCTGGGCGTCGTCGCTCTCATTGTCAGCTGGCTCATGAGGCAGCATCGCGTCCAGCATGGTCGCTACCTTCCGACCATGTACCAGCTGGAAAGGTGTGAATCCAGTGGCCTCTTGAACCGCCGTATTGTAGGCGAACGTGACGTGGGGCAACACCTCATCCCACGTCTTGTGCTCTACGTCGGCGTACGTAGAGATCATGTCTTGTTGAGTCGCTCCGTCAGCCCGTTGGTCTGCGGGTGGTACGCAGTGGTACGACGATGGCTGGTGTGACTGAGCCGGAGGATTTCTTGGATCATCTGTGTTATGAATCATGATCCGCGATCTGTAATCAAACTTCGGGAGCGCCGGGCCGGAGGACGATGGACTCGATGAAAAACTTTGCCACTTCCACAGCAGTCCCTGAAGGAAGGGCTTTCGTTTCGGCGTACCGCGTGAGATAATCTGTGGCGACGATGATCCAGCGGTTTCCCGACGTTGACGGCGGAAAAGGGCCAAGTAGATTCATTCAGATCTGCTGGAACGGTGCGGTCGGGGGAGCAATCGGCTGCAGGAGACCTGCCGGCTTCGTCGCCGGTTTCTTACGCCGCTGGCGCTCGTGCCACGATCGAGTGTAGAGGTGGACGGCTTTGGGGCGCTTTGGCCAGTAATACTTTTCACGAATACGGGCCAGTGTTCGGCTGTAACCGAGGTGTCCGGACGTCGGGTTGTCGTGACATGCTTGAAATATCTCCTTCCGAAGGTCGGTCGGGATTACCAGCAACCACGGTGTGTTATTGTCCCCGAAGTTCTGTTTGTAGAGTACACCTTGTCGAATGGCGAAGGTCGGCAGTATTCGTGAAAAGACAAGGCACGGTACTCCCGCCCCCTTCCAGGTGCTCGATTAATGCTCGCAGCTCAGGATCGTCCCGTTGACGTCGTGCCATGTCGTCGGTGTTCACTGCTCCTAGGAAGCACTCGTCGTCATTGTCGATGCTGCAGCCGGAAGGGGTTTCGACGGGGGCACTGGACAGGCAGTCGGCGTCGCTGTGCTTGCAGCCTGACTTGTAGACCACAGTCATGTTGAACTCTTGTAGTCGGAGACTCCATCGAGCGAGACGTCCTGACGGGTCCTTGAGGTTCGCAAGCCAGCAAAGCGAGTGGTGGTCCGTCACCACGCGGCACGGGCTCCCGTACAAGTACGGGCAAAACTTCGTGATTGCCCAGACGACCGCAAGGCATTCTTTCTCAGTCGTGGAGTAATTTTTCTCCGCCTTGGACACTGTCCGACTTGCGTAGGCGATGACTCGCTCGATGCCTCCTTGCACTTGAACCAGTACTACGGCCAGTCCCGCGTTACTTGCGTCCGTGTGAATCTCGGTTTCCGCATCCTGATCGAAATGTCCAAGCCTAGGAGGAGTCTGGAGTCGTCGTTTCAGCTCGTCGAATGCCTGCTGCTGCTCCTCGACCCATTCGAACTTCTCGGCGTCCTTGGTAAGGTTTGTGAGTGGTGCGGAAATTAGAGCTAAATCCCGAACGAAGCGTCGATTGTAGGCGCAAAGTTCAAGGAATCTTCGCACGGACTTCTTGTCTGTCGGCGCTGGAAATGCCGCGACGGCGCGAGTCTTCTCGGGGTCCGGGCGGACGCCTTTGTTACTAACCACGTGGCCTAGGAACTTCAGTTCGTCATAGGCGAACCGGCACTTTGACGCCTTGAGTGTGAGCCCGGCGGCCTGAATGGATTGAAGAACAGCTCGGAGTCGTCGGAAGTGCTCGTCGAAGTCACTTGAAAAGACTACGACGTCGTCAAGGTAAACGAGACACCTCTGCAACTTCAGCCCTGCCAGCAGGGTTGGTCAGAAATACAAAAAATTGTATTTGAAAATACAAATACTGGGATACATTAAAATAGTAGCTAAAATACTGATACTGAAATATATCTGTAAAACTGTATCGCGATACGTATCGGCAATAGTATTTAAATAGAGGCAAAGAGTATTTGGAAATACAAATACAGGAATACGTTTTAGGGAGGGCAAAAGTACAAATACAGAAATACTGATACTGCAACACATTTTTTCCAATTTCTTAGAGGCGCCAAATGAGATGAAGCTTGAAGTTGGAAGTGGAAGTGTTTGATCCTGAAATTACTTTCCCGTAGGCTTGGCACTTTGCCTTGAAAGTAGTGATTTCGGACGACGAGGAGTCTTCAATTGGCTAAAAAACAAACAAACAAACAAAAAAAAAAAAAAAAACGTTCCATCAAGGACTGACCGCGGTCCCTTCCCTGACATCCTGTCTGTCTGATGAGGCATGCGAAAAGACTTCGACCTCTAAATAAATTTTATTTCATCCTAAATCCCATCAAAACGTCACCACGCCCCTATCCAATAAGGACGCCCCTGTCAACATTTATCACATGACGTCACGGTGAAATGGACTTGTATTCTTTATCTGTAGGTGTGGCCTTGAACATGAAACTTTACCACGCTGCTGTATGAAAGGACAATACGTACTTTCGTTGTAGGTTACCTCGTTAAAGATAGTGCAGGCAGTGTCATTTGGAATTTTCGAGAATAGTGGTCCACGTGAAGCACCATGGAACACATGTCTTATCTTCTGTTACGGTTGACAAAACGATACAGTGGCATCCCTGTATACTCCCTGTATACTCCAAATAGGGACCTCGTGGATTGCGACATGATATTGCCGGCACAGGTGCGAGCTCTTCGAGAAACAGCGCGCTCGAGACGAGTCGCAGGTGTACGAAGTCTGGGTCGCCACAGCGAGGCCACGTCTGACCTCCTTCCTGGGTTTCGGATCACCAGACCAGCGGGTCACTTTCACGTCGGCTGATGACGTACCCTTGAGCCGTGCAATATTACGGGCGCAGCCGCAGACGCATTCGAATTTGTGTTGAACTTCACTGCCTGAGTCATCCTACTATTTCAAGCAGGGTTGGGCAGAAATACTCACAAATGTATTTGGAAATGCAAATGCTGGGATACATTAAAATAGTAGCTAAAATACTGATACTAAAATATATCTGCAAAAATGTATCGCAATACGTATCGGAAATACATTTTAAATAGAGGCAAAAAGTTTTTGGAAATACAAATACAGGAATACATTTTAGGAAGGACAGAAATACAAATACAGAAATACTGATACTGCAATACATTGTTAAAATTTGTTTGAGACGCCAACTGAGATGAAGTTTGAAGTGGAAGTTTTTGATCCCGTTGGTTTCGGACGACGAGGAGTCTTCAATGGGCTCAAAAAAACTTTCCATCAAAGAGTGACCATGGTCCCTTCCCTGACATCCTGTCTGTCTAACGAGGGATGCGAAAAGACCTTCGACCTCTAAATAAATTCTATCACCTAAATCCCATCAAAACGTCACCACGCCCCTGTGCAATAAGGACACCCCTGTCAACATTGATCACATGACGTCACGGTGGAATGAACAGGTATTGTTTATGTGTAGGTGTGGCCTTGAACATGAAATTTTACCACGCTGAAGATCGTGCAGGCAGTGTCATTTGGAATTTTTGAGAATAGTGGAGCACTTGAAGCATCCTGGAACACATGTCACATGTGAAAAAAACGATACGGTGGCATCCCTGTTTTGAAGGTCCTTCCTGCCGACCCTCCGCCACCGACGCATGAATTGCAGTCCTCAAGTTTCGCCTAGCATCATCCAAACAGAGACATCGTGGATTGCGACCTTATATTGCCGGCACAGGTGCGAGCTCTCCGAGAAACAGCGCGCTCGAGACGAGTCGCAGGTGTACGATGTCTGGGTCGGCACAGCGAGGCCACGTCTGGCCTCCTTCCTGTGTTTCGGATCACCAGAGCAGCGGGTCACGTTCACGTCGGCTGATGACGTATCCTTGAGCCGTGCAATATTACAGGCGCAGCCGCAGACCCATTCGAATATGTGTTGAACTTCACTGCTTGAGTCATCCTACTATTTCAAGTCAACCACCGCCAGGCTCGTGCTGCAACGGACTGTGACTCAGCTTTGCCGGCTGGGTGTACTGTGTACGCTAAGGCAAGAGAGACGGTTAGCAGTGAGCATTAGATGCCAGCAAACAATGACTCAAGAAATCCCTACCTAAGGACCTGCGGCATAAGATGCTCTAACTCCACTCCTGGCACGCCACCTGGTTCGAATCCCCGACTACGCAACACTACTCAGAAGAGAGAAGAGGGCGCATAGAAAATAGTTTGGAGAATCGGAAGGAACCTTGGTCAGCATAGTAACAATGACCCAGCATCTCCTTGACCATGGTGCCCTCAGAAGTAAAAAAAAATGTGTTTGGACTTGTAATTTTTTTTTTCGGGGAGGAGGGGGGGGGGTATTTCTCAAGAAATGTAACGAAATACATTTCATCCTGATTGTATCGCGATACAAAGGAACATTAAAAATGCATTTCGATACGGGAATACAGATACTGGTGAAAAAAATGTATCGCGATACAGAAATACAGATACGAAATGTATTTCTGAAATACTATCGCGATACATTTGTATCGCGATACTGCCCAACCATGCCTGCCAGTGCTGTGTCCATGACACACTGGAAAGTTGCCGGCGCCGTGCATAGGCCGAAAGGCATCACCTTGAACTAGGCCATCCGGCGTGACGAAAGCTGTCTTCTCTCGGTCCCGTTCGCAGGGCCGGATCCAGAACTCCGTTTTTTTTTTTCTTGGGGGGGGGGGGCGGAAAATTTGTAAGGATACTATTCTCCCATTCTTTCTTGTGCACCAGAGGGTCCACCCATGTCAAATTGCCCTCCGAGAAGGGGGGAGGGGGGGGGGTCGACTTCATTTGGGGGGGGGGGGGAGCGGCCGCCCCCGTCGACCCCCCCCCCCCCCCCCCCTTGGATCCGCCCCTGCCCGTTCATCGACTTCGATCTGCCAGTAGCCGCTCTTCAAGTACATCGATGAAAAGTATCGAGAGTGGCGCAGCCGGTCTAGCGTGTCATTAATTCGGGGGAGTGGATAGACGTCTTTCTTCGTTACTGCGTTGAGCTGCCTGTAGTCCACGCAGAACCTAAGCGTTCCGTTCTTCTTCCTAACCAGCACGACTGGAGAGGTCCATGGACTGCTTGAAGGCTGGATTATGTCGTCGTTCATCATTTCTTCGACTTGCCGTTGGATGACCTCCCGTTCTTTTATGGAGACTCGGTATGGCGATCGGTGCACAGGAAGCGCGTCGTCCTCGGTGACGATGCGATGCTTCGCAATGGTGGTTTGGCGCACTTTCAACGACGCCGCGAAGCAGTCGCTGTATTCGGCGAGGAGGTCACTCTGCTGCCGTCGTTTCGGACCTGGAATCTTGGGGTCAATGTCAAGCTGCGCTGGCGGCGTAATGTCTTGCTGAGGTGGCGATGATTCGTCAGCAATCGCGGCGATTTCGGCGGAGTTGCGAAGTTCGTCGACGTGGCCCACAGCGGCACCTTTTGTGAGGTGTTACGTTTTGTGTCGGAAGTTTGTTCACGAGGACCACGATGCGCCCATCCTGAAGTTTAGTCACTCCTCTTGCGACGCCTATTGCTCTTCCCAGGAGAAATTGAAGGTTGCCTTACAGAACAACTTCGCCGCAGGTAGCTGCATCGGTCACGGCGGGTACGACAACATTTGATCGCGGCGGCAGGTTCACGTGGTCGGCAGCAACTCGGACGGCGGCTGACGCTGTTTGGGGTTTTTCTGAAGGTGGAAGAGGCGTCTGCAGCGTCAATCTGTTTTCACCAAGGTCGATGACGGCACCGTATTCACACAGAAAGTCCATGCCGAGAATGACGTCTCTGGCAGTCTCGTAGAATGAAGAATTTCACAGGGCACGTCTCACCGTGGATCTCGACGCGAGTGGTGCATTTCCCGACTGGTGTGATGAGATGCCCTCCGGCGGTTCGTATTTGAGGTCCATCCCACGGCGTTGTTACTTTTCGCAGGCGGCGAGAGAGCCTCCCACTCAAGGCTGAGTAGTCTGCTCCGGTGTCCACGAGTGCCGATGCGTCGAGGCCGTCGATAACAACGTTTAGGTTGTTGGACACCGTTGCAGGCGCGTCGGTGCGAGGCGGGGGGGGGGGGGGGGCGCCGGGAGAGTTGGAGTGCTCCGGCGTTCTTAGAGGCTGTTTGCTTCCGTCATTTTCGGCAACGTCACCTCCAGGTGTTGCCGCACTTAGTTTTCCCGGCGACGCAGGGGAGACAGGCTCTCTAGGCGGGGTCGTGGCGCTGGGGACGCTGAACGTCGTGGCGATGGGGAGCGGGCTTCACGGCGGAGATACGACTCTGGGGAGGGCGAGCGTCGGAGGTACTCCTCGATGTCGCGAGATCGTTCGTCGTACCTTGGGCGTGGGTCGTTCGGGTGGAACCCGCGCAGCCCCAGTTGTCTGTAGGGGCATCGACGGTAAATGTGGCCGGCTTCACCGCAGTGATAGCACAACGGGCGTCGATCGGCCGTCCTCCACACGTCGGTCTTTCGTGGCGCTGCTTGTTCTGGGTGGGCGTGCGCCCGATCTTCCTGGCGTCGGGGAAACCTTTCAGCGCTCGACGTTCACGACGGGGTGGCGCAGTATACGGGTGAGCAGGGGGTGGTGGTCGTCGGGTAGCTGCGGCGTAGCTCAGCGTCGGTGGTTCGGGAGCGGCGCTGACAAGAACTTGTGGGTGCAGCGCCTTCTGAACTTTTTCCCGGAAAATCTCGGCGATTGAGGGCAAATCCGGGCTTGCTGCAGCAGGAAGAAGCTTGCTGATTTCCTCCCGCACGACGTCCGGATGATCTCGCGGAGGTCCGGGTCGTTGCAGCTTGAAGTCGAGAAGGCAGCGACGGCGGGAAGTCGCTAGTAATGGGAGGCCCGTGCTTGAAGGGCACGTTCGATGTTTGTGGCTTCCTTGACGAAATCTTCGACGGTGGCTGAGGGGTTGCGGACAAGGCCACCAAAAATGTCATCCTTTACGCCCTTTACGCCTCGCATCAGGATCCGAAGCTTCTTTTCGTCGGTGGCTTGAGGGTCGGCGCGAGCGACCAGGCGCAGAACATCTTCGACAAAGCTGGTGACCGTCTCGCTTGCGCCCTGGGTCCTCCTTCGTAAAAGGTCCTCGGCCCTCTCCCGTCTATATTGGCTGGTGAATGTCCATCTAAGCGCATCCTTGCAGGCGGTCCACGAGATCAAGGAATTCTCGCGATTCTCGAACCAGTGTCTGGCCGTCCCTTCGAGCGCGAAATACAGATTCTGCAGGCGCTGTTCGTCCGTCCATCGGTTGTGCTGGGCCACTCGCTCGTACTGCTGTAGCCAGTCCTCGATGTCTTCATAAGGCACACCTTGGAAGGACGCGGGCGTACGGGAAGCGACGGGTAGGACAACGTGTAGGAAGGCGAAAGGGCATTATAGTCCCGCGGGGAAATGTTTTGGAGTAATGTTTCTACACGTATTAAAGTTAAGGACGACATCTTGGACGGTGTCTAGAACGATCTTTCGGACGACATCAAGGACGATCTCTCGAACGACCTCAAGGACGGCGTCTAGGACGACTTCTAGCACGACCTCCTGAACGACCTTGCCCGTACGAAAATGTCAGATACAGGCCAGAATTAAAAATTTCGGTTCCTCCCGGACCCACATTTGGGGCACCAGTTTGTATCCAGCCCGGAACCACGCAGTTCCAGGGGGGATACAAACTGGTGCCCAACTTCAGACCCAGGCCATGCACCACCGGAATTCCCGCTGCGCTCACCACTGGACTCTGCAAAAGAATTTCGTGCTATGCCTTTAGCCGTTACAAGCGAGAGATCGTCGCGATTTTAGACCCAGGCGGACTGGGTCTGAAATCGCGACGATCTCTCGCTTGTGTTCGTGTGTGCTGGTCGGCTTCAGGACAGAATGTTAGTGAGTAAGAATATTTCGTGTTGTCCTTGCTTACCCGCAGTCTCGGGGTTGTAGGCCGTTCGGTCGACGCTGCTAGAGTGAGTGTAAATACCGGGCAATCGGGAAGGGGGGGGGGGGTAGATTTTTGAGGGGTTCTTGGGTGATTGCATCACAATCTTGTGTACACTTTGCATCAGGACGTCTGGGAAGGGTGTTAACGACACTAGCGTTGTATCGCACATTTCGTTATTTTGGTGTATGAACAGTTCTTTTGCAGATAACCCATTAGTATAATGAACGTCTTTAAGTTAGATATTGAACATTCGCCCTTAGTGTGCATTAGCATGTTAAATAGACTCATGTTTGTAATAGATTGCCAATTTTAAGAAAAATAAATTGAGAGCAAGTTTGCTTTCGAGCCTACTTCTTTCTAATGATGCCTTCTGTTCTATTTTCAGGCCCACTTTGAGCCCAGTGCCTACGAGCAGAACAGAGCCGACGGATGGCAAAAGCTGACACTGATTGCGGTTCCAACATTGTTTTCCTTTCGCCGTAAGTATACGAATAGAGCATGAGAGGGAGACACAGGCAAGCGCCTGGAAGCTGAGCATGGTAAGAATGATCCTGAGTCTGGCATGGGAATTGACAAGACATGTTAACATTTTCCCTCACTTTTCACCATAGTATCATGATTGTTTTTATCATATAGGTTCCGCTTGAAGAATTCCCATTGTTCGATGCCTGTTGATGTAGAAAAACACATTGGTGCAGTGTAGCTGCTAGCATGCCTGACTGGTAATCAGAATAACCGTTTTGGAGACCCAGCGTCGACACATTTCTTGTGGTGCGAATTGCTTATTTCGGTATATTATACGTATACAGTTTCTTCGTCCTCCTATCCGATTCATATTCTACCGAATACCTTGAACAGATGGAAATGTTTCCTTTTGCTAAATTAACTGAAGAGTGCGTTGAAAGAGGGGGAGGGGGCACAAAGGAACTATTAATAAACGGGGCAAGGGATTACATGTGTACCTGTTTCACCACCTGTATGAATGAGGCACACATGTCACCCTCGTCAGGCACGTAGCCAGGATTTTATTTCGGGGGGGGGGGGCGCCCATGGCAAAATGCTGTATGAGGGAGGAGAGTGAGGGGAGGTCCCAGCAAAATGGAAGATTTCGGGGGGGGGGGCATGCCCCCCCCCCCCTTCTTGGCTACGTGCCTGACCCTCGTCCTGTGTTTATTTCTTCTTCATGCTTTTAGTGTTCACCTTTGTTTTGTAATTTTAATAGACATCTACATTGCTCAGGCATTTTGTCTACTGAACTGGTTTTCATAGCTAATGAAGGTATGCAATATATTGGTTGACTCAAAAATAATGCCCCTCTAAGCTTCAGAGAGGTTCGCTGTCACTCTGACACTTCAAGGAGATTCCTTTTTGAGTTCTTCCTTCCAGCTGCTGCTTCCCTTGTGTTATAGTATATATCCGGTTGAACAAAGGGATGGTAGCAGGGGTCGAATACATCTGCCTGACTCGTTACATATATATGAGGTATTTGTATGAAAATTATCAGCATATGGCAGTGTACAGAGTCACAATGACTTGCATTGGCCAACGCTGGTGGCTTGTAATCTAGCCATTGGAAGGAACTTTGATCACTTGTCGCGAGGAGGAAGCAGTGTATGCCCATGTGCGTGACCCTCTCGGCAATGTTGTTTTATGTCTTGCAGCAGCACCCAAACGAAGAAAGCCACCAAAGCCAAGATGTGTTCCTCCACCTGCTCCTGAATCAAAGAAAGACAGCTGTCAGGTGGCCACTGCACGCCATGAGGATATGGATCAGTGCCCGAGGTCGCCACCCACCCCTGCTCTGCCCAGTACTGACGTCGCATCTGCATCAGCTGGACATGACACCCCTGGTCCGTACCAATATCACCCGGCAGCTGGTGCTGCCATGTGCTCTGTGGATACGAACGAGTCTCGGAGTTCTCAGCCATCCCCTGCAGCATATGGTATGGATGTTTTATGTGCGCCTGCATCAGCTGAGAACGAGTTCCATGATTGCCATAGCAATTAATCAGCTGCTAAGGACAACCCGTTGACCACACTTCCTTCTTCCTGTCAAAGTGACTTCAATCCTTACGTTACTGGTACCGATCCCAACGAGAGCCCTGACAGACTGGAATATGCGGAACTCAGAAAGCAGCTAGCTGATGTCACAAAAAAGTATGCCAGCTTGCAAGAAAATCACCAGAAGGCCAAAGGGACTATCAAAAGCCTGAAGAAAAAGGTAGATGCACTTGAAAAGGAACACCAGAACCTGAAGGACGGTTTGAAGTTCCTTAATGAAGATCAGCTCCGTGCACTTTCCAGAAACAACACACAAGGCTGCACATGGTCTGTGAACACTATTAAGCAAGCTCTCCAGATCAAATATGCTTGTGGAACATCAGGTTACGAAACACTGAGAACACTGGGGTACCCATTGCCATCCAACAGAACTCTTGGTCGAAGGTTGCAAGGATTAAGCTTCCTTCCAGGCACTCTTTCGACGGTGTTTGACGTCTTGAAGAGTAGGACGATGGGAATGGAGGACATAGAAAAGGACTGTGTACTTTTTCTTGACCAGATGGAGATCACACAAGGCTATGAGCATGACCGTTCGGAAGACAGTCTTCTTGGCGGTGTGACACTTCCAGATCGACCTAAAGATATTGCAAACCATGCTTTAGTGCTTATGCTAGGAGGCCTGAATAGGCGTCGGAAGCAGGTAATTGCCTACCACCTGACTGGACGATCTGTCGGTGGCTCGGTTCTAAAAGACTTCGTCTTCGAGCGTGTCAAGTTGTGCTCAGAAATCTCTCTGAGGGTCCTAGTCGTCACCAGCGATATGGGATCTGCCAACAGGGGCATGTGGCGTGAGCTAGGCTTTTCAAGTCACAGAAACTCCCAGACCGTTTGTTCGATATCTCACCCTCACTTAAATGGGAAGCAACTTTTCTTCATGGCAGATCCTGCCCATGTTTTGAAGAACATTCAGGGACAGTTTATCAACTCGACTGTGTTTTCACTCGGTGATGAGACCGTGGCAAGACATCAGCTGCCAACCAGTGACGTCAAGCTTGATTATGTTGAAGCCGTCATCGATTATGACTCATCCAATGAACTCAAGGTTGCTCCACAGCTCTCCAAAGTTCACATCAGCGCCGGCCACTTCACGAAAATGAAAGTTGGTGTGGCGGTAAAATTCTTTCGAGAGGCACCTCCGGCGATTCGCTACTTGATAGATCGAGGAGTCCTGCCAGAAGAAGCGGAAACGACTGCTTGGTTCATGGAACTTATTTCGAAATGGTACAAGCTCATGTCAGCCCGTCACCCCATGCTTGCACTGAGTCGCCTGCATACGTCCAAATATCAGAATGCCATAGAAAAGCTATCCCTCGCTGTAGAGACTGTCCGGATGATGAAGATGGGGTTGACTGCACACTGGAAGCCCTCGCAGGCAGGACTTTTGATATCCACCGACGTCGTTCTGCGACTGCAGACAGTTCTCCTAGGAGACGGCGGATATAGATTCCTCCTTACGGGAAGATTAACGCAAGATTGTCTCGAGACCTTGTTCTCTGTTATCAGACTACGGAAGCCAGTGCCCAATGCCAACGACATGAAGTACGTGCGCCTTGAAGCTTGTGTGTGTCAGCCAATGTTTGCACACACCAAGCTTCACGAACTATGAACAGGACGACAGTGTCTACCTGGCGGACCTCCTGGCTCATGGCACCAAGCACGCAGCTAAAGACGCTGACTCCCTTCAAGACGTGGAAAACTCGTTTGTAGAGTTCCTCACCATGGAGGATGAGGATATACTGTTCTACTTAGGGGGCTTCATTCGGAAGGGCATGGCAAAAACCATCGAGGGGTGCAACAGATGTAAAAGAGCTCTGCTTGGAAGAAATTACAGCCGGTAGGCCGGACTAAAGTTGTACAAAGAGTATGAACAAAGTGCTAGCTATTTTTTGTACCCAACCCTTAGCAAAAACAGGCCGTACTTGAAACGAATTTGAAATATATTGAATATGAATATTCATTTTGTATTCATTCTGTATTATTTTGTCCGCATTCGAAATACGCACGTAATGTATTCAAAATATATCATAAATATTAATCAGAAAAGAATTTAGATACCAAAAATATAATTCCTTCCCCCTCAAGATGTCATTTGTGTCCTAAATAGCGGCTACACAATTTTTCTATTTTTTTAGTAAATGTTCTTCTGTGGTATTTGAAGGCTCTACTAAATACATCCCGCAACTACACATCAGAAACGAACACAAACACAAACACCATGACGCACTGGACACCTGAATCACAGTCCTGTTGACTGCTCTAGAGCCTTATATAGCCTACCTATTCAAGGTAATCATTTGGCCGGTGACCAGCTCTGCACTTATTAAGGTTCTAAGTATTCTATCTTCTCCTAGGGAGTCTGTCAAATAGGAAACAGTTATTGAAGTTCGTGGACGATATCTCTTACTAAAAAGCATGAGTACAACTAATAATAATTTGGCGCAGTCGCTAAAACAATATCCACAAAAACGGCTAATAGAAGAAATGTTATTGCTTCTCTGCATAGCACCACTCAGGATGAAGCGAGTCAAGCTAGTTTCTTCACTTTAGAATAGTAATTTTGCTTTTCTTTACTTGTTGACTAATTAATATGGTCATTAACGTCACTATATTAAAGCCACTACTCACATCACATACCATGGCGAGTATACACATTCAGTGAACTAACATTGCGCTAACACAATTTCACGCCAAACATATCTGCTCACAGCTCTTGCTGAAGCTTTCCAGCATCAGCAAGTGTTGTGGTTGTAGTTCCCGAACCCCGTTTGTGATTGGTGTGCAAGAAACTCATCAGGTGTGTTCTTGATCGAAAAAAGGAAACAATAACATAAACATCTCTGATTCATCAGTGCGATGCTGCACAACTCAATTGACAAACTAATCAAATGTTGTATTTAGGCAGTTCAATGTACTCCACATCTGCTTGAAGTGAATTTCTGATAGGCGAGCTTTTCGTTACTTTGGTAGTTTACGTCAAACTACCAAATTATTGCAGTCAAAAGGTACTTAGGGTATAACACAACAGTATTTACGATTTCCAGGTATTTTAAGAGCATTCTGCACATATTTTTGATCACTGCCTTTTTTTAGGGTTGGAGTATATTTTTCATGAAATAAACTAATATTTTAAGGAATCTAATTGAAAGGTATTTTGTGCCTACTAATTTAGTATTTACATATTTCAGAACGCATGAAGAGAACTTCAAATGTAGTTTAAATAAAGGAATTTTAAAACTATTTTCAAAAATATATTTTAGAACTAAGTATAAAAAAGAAGTATGTATTTTCGGTGTATTTTTTGTGTACTTACAATTATGAGCTGTACTTCAAATACACTCAAATTAGAATGTGGTATATTTCAAACGTCTTAGTTTTCGCTAAGGGAACAGACGAGGTGATGGACATTCTTCACAAGTGTGAAGAGAACTTTAAAAGCCTATATACTGAGACTCCATTCTAGGCCTGAAGTTACCTGTGAAGTCCATCGGAACCTTCCTGCTATCCAAGTTCGCAGGCAACCTTTCAACCTGTGACCAGCATGGGAGAAAATGGACAAGCTGCTGATTGATCGCTACTCCTGTCTAAGGCTAAAGATCTGTTTGCATCACAGGCACAGGGTGGCATGTGAAGGCTATTCTAGCAAAATCTGTGCTGGTGTAGCATTACTCTGAGGACTATTATCTGAGCCATGCTTTTTGCTTTGTTGAGTAGCTTTGTTTAGGTGTATTGTGTCACTTCTCTTGTTTTTCAAGCCCTGTTTCCGTCGTTGAGTACTCAGGCTTCGTGTTTTTTCCGTGTATCTGTGATTTGCGGGCTCTTTTGAGTAGCTTTGATTATGCATAATGTTTCACTTTTCTTCTTGTTGAGGCTGATTGTGTGGTTGCGGATTTAGGTGCCTGCGCGTTTTCTGTTCCTTTCGTGTATATAAATCTGTGCTTGGCCGGCTTTGTTGAAAAGGTGTGCTTAGGTGTGTTGTTTCGCTTTACTCTTTCTTTAAGCTCTGTTCCTTAGCTAGCTTACCGAAATGTCTCCACGGTTTGTATTATTTTGTTGTATATAAAATATGCGCTTTCATAAATTTATGTGGTACTTGAGACTTGTTACTCTGTTCCTTTTATTTTCACCAACCTGGTTTTGGTCCTGTTCCGAGTGCATATTTTAATGATCCCCATTCTATCCACCTAAAATTTGTTTTGTGTGATGTGTGTATCTTGTCAATTTTACCATTCTAATGAACCTATCGGTTGTAGGTGCCGATAGCCAGTTTGAAAACTAGTTTCACCACAAGAGCTAGAGCATGTACATAGGTGATGTTTTTAGAGCTAGCTGCAGAAACTCCTCTTCCATCATGTTAATAATAATAATAATAATAATAATAAAAATATTTATTCATCTTCAGCATACATCGAAATCTCTGCGTATCACATCTGGACCCTTAGCCATCCTGGCGAGTTCTGGATCCATACATGTATACAAAAATAAGGGATGCGGTTTGATCCTGGCACTCAAGTGTGTGCCTCACAGATAAAATGCATAATTCACAACATGTCCAAATAGGGCCTTTTCACTGTTGGTATAAATGGTTTACTTTCTCTTATGGTTGTGCTTAATGAATTCCAAAGTTTTGTACCTACATACCGTATTAGACGACCGTATGCGTTGCTATAGGGCGGAGTATTAAAATTATTTCTAAGAATATTTCTTGTGACTCTACCTGGTGGTACGAATATATATGATGGGAGTGGTATATTATTTAATACGATATTATTCACCAGAATTACTGTATTATAGTCCCTTAGCATTAAAAATGGCATTATTCGCTGTTTCTGAAATGATGGAGCTGAGTGAGAATTAAAACTTGCACACTCTAGTATTCTCAGTGCTCGTTTTTGTAGCGTTATTATTGGTTGTAAAAAGCTTAGGTATGTAAAAGCCCAAGATACTACACAATATTGTAAGTGAGTATAAAAAATGCTGAAGTAAATCCCCCTTAGCATTTTAGAATCAAAGTACTGTCTGGCTTTAAGTAAAGTGTAGACCGAATATCCCAGTTTCTTACATACAATTTCAATGTGCGGCTTCCAATTGAAAGAAGCGTCAAGAGTCACTCCTAGATATTTAACACATTCTACCCTTTGAATGTACTTATTACTTATTTTTATATTTTGTGCTTCTGTTGAAGTGGCCTTATATGGGGAAGCAAACATTATATAATTTGTTTTTTGGTGGTTTAAAGATAGCTTATTGTTCGAAAACCTGTTCTCATTCTGTTTAAGGTCCCGATTGATCTCCCCTTCCAATATTTACCAGGAGCTTCCGGTTGCAAGCAATACTGTATCGTCTGCGTACATTACCGCATGCAACTTGCCCATAGCTTGAGGTGAGTCATTTATGTATAGAGAGAAAAGAATCGGTCCCAGCACAGATCCCTGTGGCACTCCTGTCAACACCGTCTCACTGGTATGGTGCTGTTCCCCTATGTTGACTAGTTGTGAGTGGGAGGATAAATAGCTCTTAAAGAAATCCAAAGCAAAGCCACGAAACCCATACCTTTAATTGATAACGAATATTTCATGATTAACGGTATCAAAGGCATTTTTTATATCTAAAAAAATACCAACTGCTATTTGATTCTTATATAAAGCTGCATGAATAAATTGACTTGCACTTAAGACCACTTTACTAGTTGATTTAGCTTTTTGAAACGTTACTGAAATGTTACTTGTCCAAAGTGAAATGTGAAATGTTACTTGCCCATAGGCATTTCAAAGGTAACCAAACCTATTGATTTTTGTCTCTGCACCACTGCCTTTTAAGGGAACAGGTAAACAAATGTATCGTAGTAGTAAACATACACACACACATTGATATCTGTTTCTGCACCACTGCCTTTTAAAATAAACAGGTGAGAAAAAGTATTGCAATATTAAACAAAAAATGCTGGTCCCAGCAATGTATATTTAAGAGGAATAGGACAGCAAAGGTATATTTCAAAGAAAGCAAACAAAAAACTGCAGGTCTGTGTCTATGCACTGATACTTTTAGACGACACATGTTCGATAGTATTTTAAAGGTAAAGTCGTGATGTTTCCCCTGTCTGCACCGACAGCTGTTTATGGGATGTCTTTATCTTGCATCTCTTGTCGTTAGGCAGCTGTTTTAAACTAGCTATTACATTTTAAGCCCGATTGACTCACTATGGGAAGGACCATGAAAGAAATTAAAAAGCGGGATAGATGGCCTAATAAAATTCTTAACTTTTGTGATACAAAAGCGAATTGAAAAAAAAAAAATATTTTTCTTGTTTTTAGTTTAAAAGCCCGTAGTGCAAGTGTTACGGTGCTCATTATGAACATTCGTATAACCTTTAAAAGCGTGGATTTCTCGAAGAGTTCGCCCCAGGCCAGCCAAATACAAATCACAGCCCATCTATTATTTCAATTTTGTTAGGCAATAATACCGGCGAATTAAAAGGGTGATTTATCGAGCTCAGCGTAATCGCTGTCTCCGCCTCGCTAGGGACTGCCTTTCATTTCGCTGATTTAATCCGACGTCAAATATATCGAAATCTGTTGCACAAAACGGTACCGCACATACACACTGTCCACAAACTTACATAAATCGGCCATCAGCAAGAAGCGGATCACAACACAAGCGGCAGCCGATGGCACTTTTGCCAACGGACTCGCCGCATGTGCGCACTAAATCGTCATTTTATATCATAAAACAGGTGCATAAGTGACTCGAAGGGTGAGGTGACGCGTTCCTTAAAGCAGTCCTCCTTTATTTTGCGAGTGATCATACCCAATAACAGCACAAGGAGCTCAAAGGGGAATGCTACGCGCTCATTTCCCATATACCCGGCGCGTCAAGCGAGAGAAAAAATGACCGCTCTTCTAGCAGACGACAGAGTTGTCCCCACTCCACATAGCGCAGCGGCCAACAACATTGAGGCACTCTAGATGTATGTATGTATGCATGTATGTATGTATATTTGCGGCGCAATCTCTTTGTATCGAGAGTCTTGTAAGACACGCCAATAAAACAAAAAAAGGAAAACAAAATAGAAAAAGACAACGAAAGAGAAGTGGCTAGCTCGTGTGTCCAAAGTTCTCCAACCGTCACTTTCGCACAGTCGAAGTTAATCAGTTCACATGACACCGTCGTTTTAAGTGAGTTTTCGCCCCTCCCGCCAAAAGGTAGGGCAGCGGCTACTGGCAATCTTGGTCACCTTGGTCATCCTGGTCATCTTGGTCACGCCCCCGATTTTTCAGTCGAGTCGGCCACCATGCCTCGAGCCTCCGCTTGGAGCATACTACATGGGTGTGTTCGTTGGTGAAACCAAGTGCCTGCTCCAAGCGGGCACCCACGACAGGCGTTGGGTGTAGTGCCCTGCAGCAAGCAGCAAGTGGTCGATTGTCTCTTCGTCCGCTCCACACGCACTGCATACCGTGTCAGTCACGCTGTTATCGTACTTGCTTCGGTATAGGCGGGTACGTAGCGCACCACCACGGGCCTCAATAAGCAGTCGACTGCCCAGTGTGTTCCCGCCGAAAGTCACCGGGGCAATCTCCGTCTTCAGAGACGCGTACATGTGCATGGAAGGGTGTTGTAGCATGCCGCTCGTCCAACGGTCCCTCTCAACCCTCTTCACTTCCTCCCACACTGTTTTTATTTACTCCTTTTCTGTTTGAGGTTCAGTGGCCAAGCTGAAGATGTTAAACTTTGTCCCAAGACGAGTGACTCGCTTCCTCCACGTCGAGTTGATATGATTCAGGTGAATGTACATAAAAACTCGCCTAGCCCACCGGTCTCCGTCCATGTACCGGAGACGTGTGTAGTACTGAAGCTTGCTGTTTGCCTCCCGCGCTTCGCTTCAAAGGAAGACCAGCCGACGTCGCCTTCTACCAGTTCGTTGGCTACTTGTCCATGACACCCTAGTGCCTGTCGTCCGACTTCCCTTTGGCGCCGCTCAAGATATGTGCGTAGCTCACTAGGAACACATATGACTGCGTTTCCAAAAGTCAGCCCGGGCACAGCCACAGTCTTCCAAAGTTCTCGGGTGACAATGTACCGGTCACAGCTCCATAGGCTCCGCCTTCGCAGTATGTTCCGCTTACTAACTGAGGACTTCCTGAGGCCCTCATGGTGCTCAGCCAAGTAGTCCTCTCTAGCCGACAGTGTTATTCCAAGGTACCTGTACTCGGTGTGAAGAGGTATGACTGAGCCTTGCAGGTTGAGCGATCCACGATTGCACTCCTCGCCAGAAAAAATGACTGTCGCTGACTTGCCAGCGTTGAAGCGTAGTCGGAGGTGTTCCGCTGCAGTTTCACAGGCGACTAGCAACCTCCTCATGTCTTCCGCACTGTCGGGCCATCAGCACGAGGTCATCAGCATAGGCAAGGCCAGGAAGTCGCCACGCTACAATATCACCATGTTGACGGTGTTCCAGAGTGAAACCAATGCCAGTGTCTTCAATGGCCTTTTCCATGCTAAAGGCGTATAGCATATATAGCGTCGGCGACAACGGACATCCCTGTCGTAAACCCTTTACAACTGTGACCTCGCCTGATGTCACACCATTGAAGGATGTCGTCACAACATTGCCGTCGTATAACCGACGGATTAACCTCACCCATGTTTGGGGCATATTGGGGTGTCTCAGCCTTTCCAGCAGCATTAGGTGAGGGACGCAATCATAAGCTTTAGCAATGTCCAGAAAGCAGCATATCAGAGGTCGCCTCTCCGCTCGCGCTATCTCGATGCATTGGGTCAATGTAAACAGGTTATTGTCCAACCGCCGGCCAACTCGAAACCGGTTCTGCAGTTCCGTAAACACGCCGGCTTCCTCAGCCTATGCTATGATTCGCCAGTTGATGATAGTCGCGAATACTCTGTATGCAACTGCCGTGACGGTGAGCGGTCGGTAGTCATGCAACAGCTGCTTGTTTCCACCTTTTTTCGAGATGAAGGTTACTCGACCGCACCTCCAGCCAGTGGGGATCGGGTCATCTCCACAGCAAATGCGACTGAACAGATATCGTGGACAGCGAGCGCCACCTCACGGGAGAGAGAGGTACCTTAAAAACAATGAAAACAAGCACCGACACCTTGATTCTTTATATTCGCTGTAGTTACGGAACAGATCGACTTACGTGAATAATTTTGATATTATTCGATTCCGTAATAAATTTAGAGGACATTCAATGAAATACTTTTTCCGTTTGCATTTAAATAAATATGTAAATTCGCTCCGAACGTAAGAGTGCCGAATTAGCCGATTTCTTTTGATTATAATCAAATTTATAATAAAACATTTGTTACATTTAATGTCTCGATAATACCTCAATGTCTTTAAAGCCAAAATTTTCAAGAAGATCCGCGCAGCCGTTATTATGTGAGAATTTTTCTAAGTTGGCGAAAAACCTCATGTATTCTCTATGGGGCTCTGAGGTGCGCCTCCTCTTAAAGGGCCCATGAAACGATTTTAACATCGAGAGAACGTGCACCTTATTACCCTTTTTTTTGTTTACTTTAGCACAAGGACCATAAAACACGACCACTTCTCTCGAAATGTTGCGAATGCGCTGCGTAACCGCAAAAACAAAAAGGAACTATTTCTTGACTTGACTTCACGTACGGCGGCCATAGGAACTAACTTTGAGCCGTCACGGCGGGTGCGGTTATTGAGATCGCTTTTGAAGAGGTATTTTCTTAGTTTAATGGTAACGTTTAGAAATGATTTCGTTCTAACATAAACAAATTAATCGAAAGTTTTATATTCTTGTTCAGCACACGAAGTTTACGCAGCGCCATCTATCCGGAGTAAGTCAAAGCATCCCCTCCCCGCTGCTCCGCTGCCTAGCAACGTTGGCTGGCTGCTACCGGACGAGCGGTGTGATCAACGCGATATAAAAACCACGTTTCGGCAGCTGCGTGGTTCGTTTTCTTTCTCGTGCGCCTGGTTCGCCTGCCTGCAACTATACTCCGTTTCACCTTATGTTGTACCGCAGCGAAGGCTAGAAGCGCGAGCTCATTGCGTTGGCAGCTGCCCTTCGTGCACGAGAGCTTGCGCCGCCGAGGTGTGCCATAGAGCAAGAAACTCGCGCTTGTAGCCTTTCCTGCGGTACAACACAAGGTGAAACAGAGTATAGGAAGTATTAGGGCACCCTAGGAAGTATTCACTGGCGGCCATAGCTGTGTGCGCGACTGTTGAGCGCGTGCTGATGGCTAGCTTCCAGGGGTCTTTTGCAACGTGCATTCCACACCGTCAAAATGGCCGGTCTTAGCAGCCTATAAATGGGGAGAAAGGGGAGAGTCTGCTCTCGCTGTAGCAACGTCCACAGTGCTAAGGAGAGGACCAGACCGGAAGCCGCGTACCCCGCGGCGCGTCATGCGCACGTGACCCGGGAAACATTGTATGAGTTGAGGGGCATCCCCAAACGCCATCTTCTTTGGTCGGAAGTCCTAAAATCGTTTCATGGGTCCTTTAATGTTGTCTTCGTTTCCTTTGCCTTTATGCGTTACTCTCATTTTACTCAGTTTCCAATCATTTCATTGGGTACCTCTCCTCTCCTCTCCAGAAATGGTGACCGCCAATGTTGTTTGATGCGGTACTGGAAAGGGCAATTTCTAAGCAAATATGTTTTCGTACGTTGTCATTCTTTATTGTTTTTAAATAGCCAGCCAGGGTGATAGCTTCGGAGTCTTCCAAGCGAACCATAAATAAACGAATCCTTCGAGCAGTTATCTCAGCTCCTCCCCCGCACGCGCAGTTGCGTGGGGTCTCTTATCACCTGGTGTCGAGGATTCCTTCAAAATCTGATCGCTTTTGTCCGCCGCTTATCTCGTCAGATGGGAAACAGGCAGTCCTTGGACGAACCATAGCTGCTCACAATGGGACTCACTGAACATCGGATTGCCGTCTCTGTGAACTGAACGGACGCGTGTTGAAATCGTGTCTCCGCGTTTCAAGCAGAATTTCAAGCGGCATCCATGTAAGTTTTTCAAATCGACGGGGGAGCGGTAAGGGGAGGCGGGAGGCATATAGCTTGCGGCAATTTGGTGCGGAGACTGTGTAACATGGCTCTCTGAGCGTTTTGTGAACAGCTGTTTCGAGAAAAAGCCGAGCTTGTGGCCGTTTGTACAGCCGGTGCGAATGTTTGCGCCGTTTCTTCGTGCGCATTTGCAAAGGTTTAAATGGCACATGGTACGCCCTGTTTTCAAGGTATGTCGCTCTCAACTAAAATCTCGAGCTATTGTATTGTCTTATCACACCCGTATTTCAGTGATGATGTATCTTTGTGTATAACGTGTACTATTACTATGGTGATTTTATTATTGTATATTCATATACCCAGATTAATTCCAATCTTGCTCATTTTTTAGTATTTATTCAGCTCACGCGCTGTATAACTTCCATCACCATAATGATTAGGTTGCCCCCCTCAACTAGATAAGTGTTCTATATAAAAAAAAAATTACAGTTCGACTTGCGTTTTGATGGTGACTGGTAGAATAAACAAAAAAAATTACAAATATTGAAGTCCTTGGAGTTTTTTTTTTTTCTGTTATTCACGCGTCTCTGGTTCGCTTTAATCGCGCTCGCTGCAACGCTGTCTTGTCGAAATATAGCTTTTCGTGGCCATCTGTGTTTTGGAACCGCCCCTACTCGTCCTGCAAGCTCGCGGTTTTGACTGAGAAGGGTTTGTCGCTGGAGAGGAGCGCAGTAACCGAAATATGATGGCGACTTTATAATACCGGCGACCTCGGGCCGCCAGGCAGAGACCGAAAACCACTTCCGGTATGGGTGTTTGTATTTTTTTTTTAAAAAAGGTATGATTTACGTGATGTTCCTGTGTTCGCTTATTCCATTCGTCTTCGGTCACGTTCTGCGTGTCCACTGGCCACTAAAATGCTATAATATGTTACAGGTTAAGAAGGTAGGGCGAGGGAAAGGAATGTGGGAGAGGAGGAAGCGAACGCAACGCTTGCAGCCCTCTCTCCTCGCCAGCGTTTCGTCCATTTCCTCCTATTCCACCTTCCTTTCCATTACGCTACCTTCTTGCGTTGTCACCAACTATAGTGGTGTGCAGATCACTGCAGAACTTCCTTTTTGTGCATGTCCGCGAAACGAGTAGAGACTTCGAGCCTGATGAATAGATATTGCCGTGCCTTTCTTTGTCTATACGGGATGCATAAATCAAGGATGCGCGATACCGTCTACAGGGAGGTGACGTATAACCTAGTAATATGGCCGCAATTAGCTGGAGTTACGTTTAGCCACAGTGACCTCATTATACACTTGGACAACTTTCTGTGGCCATGCATTGAAAGCTATGGGCGCATGTGCGCTTGTGCGTCTTGACCGCCGATCGAGGCTCTTCACTTTTTCTGCAATAGCTGATCGAGAGTACAGTGTAAAAACTGGTTCAACGTAACTGCAATTAAGGGTGGATTCATGGCGTTGAAGGGTATCTGAGGTATTTATCAGGCTGTAGTTGTTGGGGAGCGAGTGACGCTGCACACGCTGCGACTGCACTGCGGCTCACGTGGCGGACGGAAGCAGTGTTGTTTCCTTTATAAACTTTCCACGGCCGATCTATCAAGATCGTCCGAGCCGATAAAAGGAATCGGCAGCGTCGAATAAACGTTCAGTCTGTTGGGAAACCAGACACGCTGCCCATGGCTCCTTTCTTCAGAGTTTACTTCAGTAGTGGCAATCTTACGAGCACACTGGTCGTTGGCAAAATCCGATGTTCGCCACTTTCTATACGCGGAACTGATCTATACTTTCTACTCCTGAAAGCTCGACATTCCTTATTACCCCATGATATCAAGTGCGGGATGGCCAAGATAGGCCGACGTCGCCGCTATCGGGGATGTTTTCGCAAATTATCAAAAACACAACCCTCGTTTTTTCGTCTGTTTCTTTTTTTTTTTTTTTTTTTTTTTGCCGGGCAAGAGTGGCGGAGTGTTTAGGCGGATGTCGGCTGGGCGAACATCCACGGCGTTGGGGCGCAGTTCACGAAGCGACATGGTCCGGTGCAGGCACACGCTCTTGCGTTGTCAAAATCACTTCATATGACCCCGATTTATTTCTGAGCCTCTGACTTAATTTATACATCTGAAAACAGCGCACAAATAGCAACGCCGAGAAAGGTGTAGACGGGACCGGCGCGTGTCCCTTCTACACCTTTCTCAGCGTTTGATATTTGTGCGCTGTTTCCAGTTGTGTCACGAATTCCAACTCGCCTGCATCGCCACTTTGACTTTAGTGAATTCCTCCCACGTGAACAAGTTTTCCTGGGATGTCAGGTGAGGCCACGTGAATTTGGGCAAGGGGGCTAAAGTATACAAGATAAATAGCTTGACTTTGGCGCATTAAGAACTAAAGAAGTAAATCTACCTAATATACTGCGTTTTTCGATGTACATTCCCGGTTTTTACGCCGACAAAGATTTAAAACACTCGATGTTCGGCCTTGCTCAGCGAGACGTGCACAGAAAGCGGTCCAGCCGGTTGTCGTCTTCGGCGTGCCTCAAGTTAGGACATGTTTGTTTATGTTTGGGTTGGTATAGTACCAGCTATTCGCGGCTCCAACGCCCTATAGATGGCGGGGCGGTAGTCCCAAGATGGCGGAAGCGACGGGGATAAATTCTCCGGGATTTCTCGAGCGCGTGCTCGCTGACGTTGTAGAGTGTGCTAAAGTTAATTTATTTGGGCCAGAGCATATCACAGGTGACAGAGATGTTGACGTGCGGTAAGCAAATGAGCACGTTGGTTTTTAAAAGTTCGAAGCGGAACACTACAGTTCCCATTTGAACGTACTGGCTTTTTCCGTCAAACTTCATGATGAGCGAACACGCCGATCACAACCATGCGGTGACAGAGGCATCAAGGCCGATAGTTCCTGACATCGTCTCTGCCGCCCTCACCGCCGCCCTCGCCGTTCCCCTGGTTCTTGGTTCGTCCGCGGGAGGGCGAGCGGCGAGCTGGAGTTGCGAATAACTAAGAAGACACATAAAAACGCGCAAAAACTTAGTATATTGCGCATTCTAAGGCCGCAAACATGGCTGAAGCCATGTTTGCGGCCTTAGAATGCGCAATATACTACGTGGATGGCGAAAATCGAACTAAATTTGGAACGCAAAACAATCGTTCCACGTTTAGAACCAAAAAAAAAAAATTATTTACTGCAAGGGCATTTTAAATTTGGATTTTTTAAGGGCATGACTGTGGTTCTTGTAGAATAAAAATATTCACGAAGGGTTCAATTTAATTTAAAAGAATGGTGGGGACCTATTTTTCCCCTTTCCAAACTTTCGTGAATTATTTCTTTTTTTCTTTTGCATATGTGTTTGTTTTTTGAACGAAAAGCCGTACCAGACATCATCGACGAATGGACATGCTATTCTCATTTGTTGGGGGGGGGGGGGGGGGGGGCTTAATGGCTTAAAAAAACATTCTGTAATCTTAGTTTACTTTTTTCAGTCTCCCTATTAATCCCATCATCTGAAACATGCTTACTGACGTTCTAAACAACAAGATCCCCATGATTTCGTCATCAAGCTTTTGCGATCCCCGCGGTGGCGATATTTAAATGTCGGCTCATGTACAGTGGATGCAATCTCTGTGTGAGCATTCGATTTGGGCTCGTGACAATCAATGCTTCGACATGCATTCGGCTACTGGTATATCGTGCCCAATCGTATCAATGACGGGAATAGCCGAACCTCAACAATCTGGGGAACTCGGCGCGTACTTTGTGCATTGCCTTAGTTATGCCAAGCCCAGCACATGGCTATAATAAACATTGGTCGCATATAATCGGCTCCAAATCCCACGTTCGCTAGTTATGACTGCAAGTTGAGGAGGTAAACCTAGTCGCTTTTCTCCATCTTTTTTTTTTTTCTTCTGCGACTGCCATTTTGCGGAAAAGAAAACAAACTAACGCGTGTTTTATAGGTTACGGATTTTAGTTAAAAATTCTAAGCAGTATTTACTTACTCTAAAGAAAGTTTTTCATCACCCCTTTAAATTGAAACGGAGTATAACACGCGTGTTTTCAACAACTGCCTTTTTTTTCGGTTTGTTTTAAAAAATTCATGCACTGTCTCGTAATGTAATGAGCCTGTAGGCAAACATGCTCTAAAGATAGCCCCACTTCACATTTTAGTCACCGATTCGCACAAAAAAAAATTAGAACTAATTTTAGAAGTCACATTTTTTGGCATCCACAGGGACTATAGAGTTTTCAAAGAGCAATGTGTTTGGTATACAGAGTTTTGTCTCAAACGAGGAAGTTAAATATTTGCCTGCGACAAGGAAGTTCATATTTATTTGCTTTTTACCGGAAGAGTGAGTTTGCTTGGAAGCAAAGTGTAAACAGATGCTCTGTTTTTCAGCGTGCGAACTCGCACCTTGCATGGACCTGCCGGACGACCTTCGTGAGGTCGCTTTTCTCGAGCTCAACGAGACCCAAGCAACGAGGGACGCGAGCATCGAGAGGCTGAGAAAGCTTCTAGAAAGTAAGATCTCCCAAAACCCCTGTAGTTACGCAGGATGCTACACCAACGACTACGAATCTTTTTTTTTTTTTTTTTTTCTAACGTACAGCATCTGAAATAGAGAAATGATTCCTTTGGGATAGCTAGATCGAATGGAGCGGACATTAAGCAGCGGGTGTAAAGTGATCATTCGGAAAATTAAATACCTTAAATTTACTCGTTAACTTTTGTAATATTCGCCTTGGCTGGCACATTTCAAATATGGATTTGTTGCCCGTTATCAAAATATGCCATAGCTGTTCCTACGAATCGGACAAATAAATTCCTCTCCGCGCTGTTATCTGGCAAATTGAAGTCGCAGGGAGATGTAAGATGCTGAAACCAAACGCCAAAGAGCGGCCAAGCGCTTGCTTTGCCGTAAGGAAGATGGACTAACAACGGCGGGGCTCAAGTAAGCAATGGTTTTTTTTTCACCTCGGGAAGATGTCACCACTGAACTGAATGTAGTTCAGGTTTGTCGAATATGCGAAACATGTTCCAAAAGCCAGGATTCATAATGATAAATAGTAAGCAAGCTGAGGACATGGAGAGAACCAAGTGCACGGACATTCACGACAAGAAACTTTCCCAATTTATACCCTATTCCCCTGCCCCGCCAGCCGCTACAGCCGTCTACAACCTGTCTTCCAAGCAGCTCTCGATGGGATGGTCGTGTAAGTCTTCTCTCGAAAGGAGTTGATTTCGCTTTGGCCCCACGCGCTGTCCCAAAAGAAGATATTATAGTTGAAATCGAAGACAGACTGAGTCATCTCAAAGATGCGACAGGAATAAATTCAGCACGTAGCTGCATGCCAACTATTTTAAACAACGCGAAAAGAACCTCGTCGAATCTGGGCAAGAACACTCGGCTCAACGGGACCTTAAATCAGATCAGTCAATTATTATCCTTCCACCGGATAAAGGAAAGGGTATTGTTGTACTTGAGTTGTAGACGGCTTTAACGGCTAGACTATAATACGGAAAGGTGAATTTAGTTCTCAATGACGTGGTTCATTTTGTGAAGGTGCCTTGTGGATCCAACTCCAAATTCTGAAAGGTTCCTTGATGGCCATTCGCGAGATCTAGAAAGGAAGAAGCGCTAAGACGAAACCACGTACCGCCGCCTCTTTTCCTCCGACTGTTGTACTCCCTCAAGAACAGAAACCCGAGTGCCCTATGCGACCGATTTTTTCGTTTATCGGTCCTCCTACTTACAACCTTTCAAAATACCTTGCTGACCTTCTTGCGCCCTTAGCTGGAAATAACAACATACCGTTCAAAACTCTCGAGAATTCGGGGCCTCATTCGAGATCAGGTTCTTGGCGAGAAAGGCGTAATAGTTTCCTTTGATGTTCTATTTTTCTTTACGAACGTCCCGACTACACTCGCAATAAGTATTGCAGAACCTCGCCTGCAAGTCACGTCACGCTTTCGTCACGTACGTCACTGACATTTGAACACATCATTATTCTTCTTTTGCGGTGCGTTTAAATCAATCGCATTTCCCATTTCGCGGAAAAATCTATCACTAAATTGAAGGCTGCCCAGTGGGTATTCCGGTTCAGTGACCATGGCTAACTTCTTGATGGAACACGTGGAAGAAACGGCGCTTCAAGTAAATGTATCCTCAGTCAAGTTCTACCGGCGTTTCGTAGATGACACCTTTGTTATTTGAACCGCGATCACGTTAGCGACTTCACTCGACTTTTAACAGCACTGAACTGAACCGTCTATTTGATTTGCATGCGAAGTAGAGCATAACAACGCGCTGTCTTTCTTGGATGTAACTCTGTGATGAAGGTGACGGCGATATTGTAGAAAAACTGTGCACCGCAAGCCCTGCGACAGCGGTAGCGTTTTGAGTTTTAACACTCACCACCTTTGGAACATAAGCGGGCTGTTGTAAAGATCTTAATGAACCGATCTGAGCACATCCCTTCAAACGCGAAATTATGCACATCTCAAAATGCAATTGCTGTTTAATCCCTCTTGAAACGTGGCTACCCGCGAAGATTAATTGAAAACACGCGGAAACAGATGCGCCGACGACGGAGTAAAAAAGACAAATAACTACAAAGCTAGTGTTGTGGACATTTTATGTGTGAAAGGTGTCCCGGAATCTATTTGAAGCGCCCTCCTCCCTCTAGGCGTATGAAAAACTTTCAAGCTCCACCTCAAGCTGCGTGACCTCCTTCAAAACGGAAGGATCGAATCCCTCCAGAGTCCCAGTGTGGTGTCACGGTGTGGTGTATAGAGTGACTGCCAGGATTGTGACTCATCCTACATAGGTGAGACTGGCCGGAAACGGGACACCGCCCTCAAAGAACACAAGAGGAACGTGAAAAAGGCCACACATGCCACGAGGTCAAAAACTTAACTACTAAATTAATGCTGGCAAACGGGTCACAGCTTTGGTTTTTACAGTCATGGTGCATTCGTAGTGACGCATCCGCCTGCAATGCAAACGAGGCCCCTTTCGAAGTGTACGCGGATGTCCTTAAATTGTATGCTGCAGAAGGTATATGCACCCGCCCAGCAGCATTGCTTCCATATTGGCTGCTGTTGTGACGTCTGTGCACGTCTTGTATATGGTCTGTTGCAACGTAAGGACTGCTGAAGAAACTCCGCCGACTTCACATTACGGCGACAAAATGTTCTACTCACTAAAGGCTCGCCATTTTTTTTTTTTTTATTTTCTGCCGCCTAGAATGAGACATCGCAGAACATACGCTTCTATGACCAGATACAATTGCTTGGGTATTAAGATTATCTACTTTACGAGACAGTCAACTCGACCGTGTTGAGCACCTGTCACTGAGAAGTATTTTACCGGAAGAGCACAGCAATCTGTTGTTTTGGGCGTGTTTTGGCCGGAGCGTCTTCTGCAGACCTTATGTGGCAACGAAACATATATGTTCCAGTTTACTCGAACGTGTAGGACAGTGGAGGCTACGAGTAAGGTAAAAACTCTGGAAGGCGCTGATCCGGCATGCTATAGCTAGTGCACTTGGATGAGGCTTCCAGAGCTATGAACGTACGCACCCGAAGATGTCTGTCGTATATCAGGAGGTTAACTTATCTGTCCTCCTGTAATGTCCCTTGCTCTTTCATGTGGGTGTCTTGTCGTTGCCCGCTGTGGCGGTCCATCGGCCTACCAAGCCTCAGATAAAAGACGACGACGTTACTCGTCGAAACGAGCCCGGCGGCACGAGAGAATAAACAGAACGTTTTCACCTAAGCTCGGAGTCGGTCGCACCATCTCTTCCGTCCACAACATGGAACGCGCTAATAAATGGTGACCGGGACTTGATGATCGGCTTCGAGTACCTGCCATCCAGGGGAACGTTCTCCGCGGCCGGGGCATGGCAACGGCATGGCATTTCGAACGTCTATGCGGGTGGCACATCTACCACAGCACCAGCATCCGGAGCCTCCGTTACCACCTCTGCCCCGTCGCGTCTGCCACCGGCAATCTCAGCAACGGGCTGCGACCACCTCGCTCACCCTGCCGGCTCGGCAAGTCAACGTTCTTTGGACCTTTCCACCACTGCCACAGTCGCTGGTGTCGCCCCGGCAGTCATGCCCATCTATCTGGTGTGGTGCTGGCCTGGCACGGCGCGTGCTCCCACACACATGTGGGGCGTGGCCGCACGGCCACGCTGGGCATGGCAAGTCACGGCGGACCACATGTTCTTGACAAGACACTTTGCTAACCGACAGGGCCTCCTCATCGCTGGCATGCATCCCTCCGCTCGTGCGTCACCTCCGGGATGATGCTGTATGGT